>CAWVNZ010003084.1:0-17000 GCA_963930735.1 Dioctria linearis
TTATTCAAAAAATAATTTTCAACTGTCACAAATTTTAATTGCGCCAGGGATTGCCTTTTCTATAGTAAATTATTCAAAAACTAATTTTATACTGTCACAAATTTTAATTGCGCCAGGGATTGACTTTTCTATAGTAAATTATTCAAAAAATAATTTTCAACTGTCACAAATTTTAATTGCGCCAGGGATTGACTTTTCTATAGTAAATTATTCAAAAACTAATTTTATACTGTCACAAATTTTAATTACGCCAGGGATTGCCTTTTCTATAGTAAATTATTCAAAAAATAATTTTCAACTGTCACAAATTTTAATTGCGCCAGGGATTGACTTTTCTATAGAAAATTATTCAAAAACTAATTTTATACTGTCACAAATTTTAATTGCGCCAGGGATTGACTTTTCTATAGTAAATTATTCAAAAACTAATTTTATACTGTCGCAAATTTTAAATATCCCAGGGATTGACTTTTCTATAGTAAATTATTCAAAAAATAATTTTCAACTGTCACAAATTTTAATTGCGCCAGGGATTGCCTTTTCTATAGTAAATTATTCAAAAACTAATTTTATACTGTCACAAATTTTATGTGCGCCAGGGATTGACTTTTCTATAGTAAATTATTCAAAAACTAATTTTATACTGTCGCAAATTTTAAATATCCCAGGGATTGACTTTTCTATAGTAAATTATTCAAAAACTAATTTTATACTGTCGCAAATTTTAAATATCCCAGGGATTGCCTTTTCTATAGTAAATTATTCAAAAAATAATTTTCAACTGTCACAAATTTTAATTGCGCCAGGGATTGACTTTTCTATAGTAAATTATTCAAAAAATAATTTTATACTGTCGCAAATTTTAAATATCCCAGGGATTGCCTTTTCTATAGTAAATTATTCAAAAAATAATTTTCAACTGTCACAAATTTTAATTGCGCCAGGGATTGACTTTTCTATAGTAAATTATTCAAAAACTAATTTTATACTGTCGCAAATTTTAATTACGCCAGGGATTGCCTTTTCTATAGTAAATTATTCAAAAACTAATTTTATACTGTCACAAATTTTAATTGCGCCAGGGATTGACTTTTCTATAGTAAATTATTCAAAAACTAATTTTATACTGTCGCAAATTTTAATTACGCCAGGGATTGCCTTTTCTATAGTAAATTATTCCAAAACTAATTTTATACTGTCGCAAATTTTAAATATCCCAGGGATTGACTTTTCTATAGTAAATTATTCAAAAACTAATTTTATACTGTCGCAAATTTTAAATATCCCAGGGATTGCCTTTTCTATAGTAAATTATTCAAAAACTAATTTTATACTGTCGCAAATTTTAAATATCCCAGGGATTGCCTTTTCTATAGTAAATTATTCAAAAACTAATTTTCAACTGTCACAAATTTTAATTACGCCAGGGATTGACTTTTCTATAGTAAATTATTCAAAAAATAATTTTATACTGTCGCAAATTTTAATTACGCCAGGGATTGACTTTTCTATAGTAAATTATTCAAAAAATAATTTTATACTGTCGCAAATTTTAATTACGCCAGGGATTGCCTTTTCTATAGTAAATTATTCAAAAACTAATTTTATACTGTCACAAATTTTAATTGCGCCAGGGATTGACTTTTCTATAGTAAATTATTCAAAAAATAATTTTCAACTGTCACAAATTTTAATTACGCCAGGGATTGACTTTTCTATAGTAAATTATTCAAAAAATAATTTTATACTGTCGCAAATTTTAATTACGCCAGGGATTGCCTTTTCTATAGTAAATTATTCAAAAACTAATTTTATACTGTCGCAAATTTTAATTACGCCAGGGATTGTCTTTTCTATAGTAAATTATTCAAAAACTAATTTTATACTGTCGCAAATTTTAATTGCGCCAGGGATTGACTTTTCTATAGTAAATTATTCAAAAACTAATTTTATACTGTCACAAATTTTAATTGCGCCAGGGATTGACTTTTCTATAGTAAATTATTCAAAAAATAATTTTATACTGTCGCAAATTTTAAATATCCCAGGGATTGACTTTTCTATAGTAAATTATTCAAAAACTAATTTTATACTGTCGCAAATTTTAATTACGCCAGGGATTGCCTTTTCTATAGTAAATTATTCAAAAACTAATTTTATACTGTCGCAAATTTTAATTACGCCAGGGATTGCCTTTTCTATAGTAAATTATTCAAAAACTAATTTTATACTGTCGCAAATTTTAATTACGCCAGGGATTGCCTTTTCTATAGTAAATTATTCAAAAAATAATTTTATACTGTCGCAAATTTTAATTACGCCAGGGATTGACTTTTCTATAGTAAATTATTCAAAAAATAATTTTATACTGTCGCAAATTTTAATTGCGCCAGGGATTGACTTTTCTATAGTAAATTATTCAAAAACTAATTTTATACTGTCGCAAATTTTAAATATCCCAGGGATTGACTTTTCTATAGTAAATTATTCAAAAAATAATTTTATACTGTCACAAATTTTAATTACGCCAGGGATTGCCTTTTCTATAGTAAATTATTCAAAAAATAATTTTCAACTGTCACAAATTTTAATTGCGCCAGGGATTGACTTTTCTATAGTAAATTATTCAAAAAATAATTTTATACTGTCGCAAATTTTAATTACGCCAGGGATTGCCTTTTCTATAGTAAATTATTCAAAAACTAATTTTCAACTGTCACAAATTTTAATTGCGCCAGGGATTGCCTTTTCTATAGTAAATTATTCAAAAAATAATTTTCAACTGTCACAAATTTTAATTGCGCCAGGGATTGCCTTTTCTATAGTAAATTATTCAAAAACTAATTTTCAACTGTCACAAATTTTAATTGCGCCAGGGATTGACTTTTCTATAGTAAATTATTCAAAAAATAATTTTCAACTGTCACAAATTTTAATTGCGCCAGGGATTGACTTTTCTATAGTAAATTATTCAAAAACTAATTTTATACTGTCGCAAATTTTAATTACGCCAGGGATTGCCTTTTCTATAGTAAATTATTCAAAAACTAATTTTATACTGTCGCAAATTTTAAATATCCCAGGGATTGCCTTTTCTATAGTAAATTATTCAAAAACTAATTTTATACTGTCGCAAATTTTAATTACGCCAGGGATTGCCTTTTCTATAGTAAATTATTCAAAAACTAATTTTATACTGTCGCAAATTTTAATTACGCCAGGGATTGCCTTTTCTATAGTAAATTATTCAAAAAATAATTTTATACTGTCGCAAATTTTAATTACGCCAGGGATTGACTTTTCTATAGTAAATTATTCAAAAAATAATTTTATACTGTCGCAAATTTTAATTGCGCCAGGGATTGACTTTTCTATAGTAAATTATTCAAAAACTAATTTTATACTGTCGCAAATTTTAAATATCCCAGGGATTGACTTTTCTATAGTAAATTATTCAAAAAATAATTTTATACTGTCACAAATTTTAATTACGCCAGGGATTGCCTTTTCTATAGTAAATTATTCAAAAACTAATTTTATACTGTCGCAAATTTTAATTGCGCCAGGGATTGACTTTTCTATAGTAAATTATTCAAAAACTAATTTTATACTGTCACAAATTTTAATTACGCCAGGGATTGACTTTTCTATAGTAAATTATTCAAAAACTAATTTTATACTGTCGCAAATTTTAATTACGCCAGGGATTGCCTTTTCTATAGTAAATTATTCAAAAACTAATTTTCAACTGTCACAAATTTTAATTGCGCCAGGGATTGACTTTTCTATAGTAAATTATTCAAAAACTAATTTTATACTGTCGCAAATTTTAATTACGCCAGGGATTGCCTTTTCTATAGTAAATTATTCAAAAACTAATTTTATACTGTCACAAATTTTAATTGCGCCAGGGATTGACTTTTCTATAGTAAATTATTCAAAAAATAATTTTATACTGTCGCAAATTTTAATTGCGCCAGGGATTGACTTTTCTATAGTAAATTATTCAAAAAATAATTTTCAACTGTCACAAATTTTAATTGCGCCAGGGATTGACTTTTCTATAGTAAATTATTCAAAAAATAATTTTCAACTGTCACAAATTTTAATTGCGCCAGGGATTGACTTTTCTATAGTAAATTATTCAAAAACTAATTTTATACTGTCGCAAATTTTAATTACGCCAGGGATTGCCTTTTCTATAGTAAATTATTCAAAAACTAATTTTATACTGTCGCAAATTTTAAATATCCCAGGGATTGCCTTTTCTATAGTAAATTATTCAAAAACTAATTTTATACTGTCGCAAATTTTAATTACGCCAGGGATTGCCTTTTCTATAGTAAATTATTCAAAAACTAATTTTATACTGTCGCAAATTTTAAATATCCCAGGGATTGCCTTTTCTATAGTAAATTATTCAAAAAATAATTTTCAACTGTCACAAATTTTAATTACGCCAGGGATTGCCTTTTCTATAGTAAATTATTCAAAAACTAATTTTCAACTGTCACAAATTTTAATTGCGCCAGGGATTGCCTTTTCTATAGTAAATTATTCAAAAACTAATTTTATACTGTCGCAAATTTTAATTACGCCAGGGATTGCCTTTTCTATAGTAAATTATTCAAAAACTAATTTTATACTGTCACAAATTTTAATTGCGCCAGGGATTGACTTTTCTATAGTAAATTATTCAAAAAATAATTTTATACTGTCGCAAATTTTAATTGCGCCAGGGATTGACTTTTCTATAGTAAATTATTCAAAAAATAATTTTCAACTGTCACAAATTTTAATTGCGCCAGGGATTGACTTTTCTATAGTAAATTATTCAAAAAATAATTTTCAACTGTCACAAATTTTAATTGCGCCAGGGATTGACTTTTCTATAGTAAATTATTCAAAAACTAATTTTATACTGTCGCAAATTTTAATTACGCCAGGGATTGCCTTTTCTATAGTAAATTATTCAAAAACTAATTTTATACTGTCGCAAATTTTAAATATCCCAGGGATTGCCTTTTCTATAGTAAATTATTCAAAAACTAATTTTATACTGTCGCAAATTTTAATTACGCCAGGGATTGCCTTTTCTATAGTAAATTATTCAAAAACTAATTTTATACTGTCGCAAATTTTAATTACGCCAGGGATTGCCTTTTCTATAGTAAATTATTCAAAAAATAATTTTCAACTGTCGCAAATTTTAATTACGCCAGGGATTGCCTTTTCTATAGTAAATTATTCAAAAAATAATTTTCAACTGTCACAAATTTTAATTACGCCAGGGATTGACTTTTCTATAGTAAATTATTCAAAAACTAATTTTATACTGTCGCAAATTTTAATTACGCCAGGGATTGCCTTTTCTATAGTAAATTATTCAAAAAATAATTTTCAACTGTCGCAAATTTTAATTACGCCAGGGATTGCCTTTTCTATAGTAAATTATTCAAAAACTAATTTTATACTGTCACAAATTTTAATTGCGCCAGGGATTGCCTTTTCTATAGTAAATTATTCAAAAACTAATTTTATACTGTCACAAATTTTAATTGCGCCAGGGATTGACTTTTCTATAGTAAATTATTCAAAAAATAATTTTCAACTGTCACAAATTTTAATTACGCCAGGGATTGACTTTTCTATAGTAAATTATTCAAAAAATAATTTTCAACTGTCACAAATTTTAATTACGCCAGGGATTGACTTTTCTATAGTAAATTATTCAAAAAATAATTTTATACTGTCACAAATTTTAATTACGCCAGGGATTGACTTTTCTATAGTAAATTATTCAAAAAATAATTTTCAACTGTCACAAATTTTAATTACGCCAGGGATTGACTTTTCTATAGTAAATTATTCAAAAACTAATTTTATACTGTCGCAAATTTTAAATATCCCAGGGATTGCCTTTTCTATAGTAAATTATTCAAAAAATAATTTTCAACTGTCACAAATTTTAATTGCGCCAGGGATTGACTTTTCTATAGTAAATTATTCAAAAACTAATTTTATACTGTCGCAAATTTTAATTACGCCAGGGATTGCCTTTTCTATAGTAAATTATTCAAAAACTAATTTTATACTGTCGCAAATTTTAAATATCCCAGGGATTGCCTTTTCTATAGTAAATTATTCAAAAAATAATTTTCAACTGTCACAAATTTTAATTACGCCAGGGATTGCCTTTTCTATAGTAAATTATTCAAAAACTAATTTTCAACTGTCACAAATTTTAATTGCGCCAGGGATTGACTTTTCTATAGTAAATTATTCAAAAACTAATTTTATACTGTCGCAAATTTTAATTACGCCAGGGATTGCCTTTTCTATAGTAAATTATTCAAAAACTAATTTTATACTGTCGCAAATTTTAAATATCCCAGGGATTGACTTTTCTATAGTAAATTATTCAAAAAATAATTTTCAACTGTCACAAATTTTAATTGCGCCAGGGATTGACTTTTCTATAGTAAATTATTCAAAAACTAATTTTATACTGTCGCAAATTTTAAATATCCCAGGGATTGCCTTTTCTATAGTAAATTATTCAAAAACTAATTTTATACTGTCGCAAATTTTAATTACGCCAGGGATTGACTTTTCTATAGTAAATTATTCAAAAAATAATTTTATACTGTCGCAAATTTTAATTACGCCAGGGATTGCCTTTTCTATAGTAAATTATTCAAAAACTAATTTTCAACTGTCACAAATTTTAATTGCGCCAGGGATTGACTTTTCTATAGTAAATTATTCAAAAACTAATTTTATACTGTCGCAAATTTTAATTACGCCAGGGATTGCCTTTTCTATAGTAAATTATTCAAAAACTAATTTTATACTGTCGCAAATTTTAAATATCCCAGGGATTGCCTTTTCTATAGTAAATTATTCAAAAACTAATTTTATACTGTCACAAATTTTAATTGCGCCAGGGATTGACTTTTCTATAGTAAATTATTCAAAAAATAATTTTATACTGTCACAAATTTTAATTACGCCAGGGATTGCCTTTTCTATAGTAAATTATTCAAAAACTAATTTTCAACTGTCACAAATTTTAATTGCGCCAGGGATTGACTTTTCTATAGTAAATTATTCAAAAACTAATTTTATACTGTCGCAAATTTTAATTACGCCAGGGATTGCCTTTTCTATAGTAAATTATTCAAAAACTAATTTTATACTGTCACAAATTTTAATTACGCCAGGGATTGCCTTTTCTATAGTAAATTATTCAAAAAATAATTTTATACTGTCACAAATTTTAATTGCGCCAGGGATTGACTTTTCTATAGTAAATTATTCAAAAAATAATTTTATACTGTCACAAATTTTAATTACGCCAGGGATTGCCTTTTCTATAGTAAATTATTCAAAAAATAATTTTCAACTGTCACAAATTTTAATTACGCCAGGGATTGACTATTCTATAGTAAATTATTCAAAAACTAATTTTATACTGTCACAAATTTTAATTACGCCAGGGATTGCCTTTTCTATAGTAAATTATTCAAAAAATAATTTTCAACTGTCACAAATTTTAATTGCGCCAGGGATTGACTTTTCTATAGTAAATTATTCAAAAAATAATTTTATACTGTCGCAAATTTTAAATATCCCAGGGATTGACTTTTCTATAGTAAATTTTTCAAAAACTAATTTTATACTGTCGCAAATTTTAAATATCCCAGGGATTGACTTTTCTATAGTAAATTATTCAAAAAATAATTTTCAACTGTCACAAATTTTAATTGCGCCAGGGATTGACTTTTCTATAGTAAATTATTCAAAAACTAATTTTCAACTGTCACAAATTTTAATTGCGCCAGGGATTGACTTTTCTATAGTAAATTATTCAAAAAATAATTTTCAACTGTCACAAATTTTAATTACGCCAGGGATTGACCTTTCTATAGTAAATTATTCAAAAACTAATTTTATACTGTCACAAATTTTAATTGCGCCAGGGATTGACTTTTCTATAGTAAATTATTCAAAAACTAATTTTATACCTGTCGCAAATTTTAAATATCCCAGGGATTGACTTTTCTATAGTAAATTATTCAAAAACTAATTTTATACTGTCGCAAATTTTAAATATCCCAGGGATTGACTTTTCTATAGTAAATTATTCAAAAAATAATTTTCAACTGTCACAAATTTTAATTGCGCCAGGGATTGACTTTTCTATAGTAAATTATTCAAAAACTAATTTTATACTGTCACAAATTTTAATTGCGCCAGGGATTGACTTTTCTATAGTAAATTATTCAAAAACTAATTTTATACTGTCACAAATTTTAATTGCGCCAGGGATTGCCTTTTCTATAGTAAATTATTCAAAAACTAATTTTATACTGTCACAAATTTTAATTGCGCCAGGGATTGCCTTTTCTATAGTAAATTATTCAAAAAATAATTTTCAACTGTCACAAATTTTAATTGCGCCAGGGATTGACTTTTCTATAGTAAATTATTCAAAAACTAATTTTTTACTGTCACAAATTTTAATTGCGCCAGGGATTGACTTTTCTATAGTAAATTATTCAAAAACTAATTTTTATACTGTCGCAAATTTTAAATATCCAGGGATTGCCTTTTCTATAGTAAATTATTCAAAAACTAATTTTATACTGTGTCGCAAATTTTATGTGCGCCAGGGATTGACTTTTCTATAGTAAATTATTCAAAAAATAATTTTATACTGTCGCAAATTTTAAATATCCCAGGGATTGCCTTTTCTATAGTAAATTATTCAAAAAATAATTTTCAACTGTCACAAATTTTAATTACGCCAGGGATTGACTTTTCTATAGTAAATTATTCAAAAAATAATTTTATACTGTCACAAATTTTAATTGCGCCAGGGATTGCCTTTTCTATAGTAAATTATTCAAAAACTAATTTTATACTGTCACAAATTTAATTACGCCAGGATTGCCTTTTCTATAGTAAATTATTCAAAAAATAATTTTATACTGTCACAAATTTTAATTGCGCCAGGGATTGACTTTTCTATAGTAAATTATTCAAAAAATAATTTTATACTGTCGCAAATTTTAAATATCCCAGGGATTGACTTTTCTATAGTAAATTATTCAAAAACTAATTTTATACTGTCGCAAATTTTAAATATCCCAGGGATTGACTTTTCTATAGTAAATTATTCAAAAAATAATTTTCAACTGTCACGAATTTTAATTGCGCCAGGGATTGACTTTTCTATAGTAAATTATTCAAAAACTAATTTTTTTACTGTCACAAATTTTAATTGCGCCAGGGATTGACTTTTCTATAGTAAATTATTCAAAAACTAATTTTATACTGTCACAAATTTTAATTGCGCCAGGGATTGACTTTTCTATAGTAAATTATTCAAAAACTAATTTTCAACTGTCACAAATTTTAAATGCGCCAGGGATTGACTTTTCTATAGTAAATTATTCAAAAAACTAATTTTATACTGTCGCAAATTTTAAATATCCCAGGGATTGACTTTTCTATAGTAAATTATTCAAAAACTAATTTTATACTGTCGCAAATTTTAAATATCCCAGGATTGCTTTTCTATAGTAAATTATTCAAAAACTAATTTTCAACTGTCACAAATTTTAATTACGCCAGGGATTGACTTTTCTATAGTAAATTATTCAAAAAATAATTTTATACTGTCGCAAATTTTAATTACGCCAGGGATTGCCTTTTCTATAGTAAATTATTCAAAAACTAATTTTATACTGTCACAAATTTTAATTGCGCCAGGGATTGACTTTTCTATAGTAAATTATTCAAAAACTAATTTTATACTGTCACAAATTTTAATTGCGCCAGGGATTGACTTTTCTATAGTAAATTATTCAAAAAATAATTTTATACTGTCACAAATTTTAATTGCGCCAGGGATTGCCTTTTCTATAGTAAATTATTCAAAAACTAATTTTATACTGTCACAAATTTAATTACGCCAGGGATTGCCTTTTCTATAGTAAATTATTCAAAAAATAATTTTCAACTGTCACAAATTTTAATTGCGCCAGGGATTGACTTTTCTATAGTAAAGTATTCAAAAACTAATTTTATACTGTCGCAAATTTTAATTACGCCAGGGATTGACTTTTCTATAGTAAATTATTCAAAAACTAATTTTATACTGTCGCAAATTTTAATTACGCCAGGGATTGACTTTTCTATAGTAAATTATTCAAAAAATAATTTTCAACTGTCACAAATTTTAATTGCGCCAGGGATTGACTTTTCTATTGTAAATTATTCAAAAAATAATTTTATACTGTCGCAAATTTTAATTGCGCCAGGGATTGACTTTTCTATAGTAAATTATTCAAAAACTAATTTTATACTGTCGCAAATTTTAAATATCCCAGGGATTGCCTTTTCTATAGTAAATTATTCAAAAACTAATTTTATACTGTCGCAAATTTTAATTGCGCCAGGGATTGACTTTTCTATAGTAAATTATTCAAAAACTAATTTTATACTGTCACAAATTTTAATTGCGCCAGGGATTGACTTTTCTATAGTAAATTATTCAAAAACTAATTTTATACTGTCGCAAATTTTAATTACGCCAGGGATTGACTTTTCTATAGTAAATTATTCAAAAACTAATTTTATACTGTCGCAAATTTTAATTACGCCAGGGATTGACTTTTCTATAGTAAATTATTCAAAAAATAATTTTCAACTGTCACAAATTTTAATTGCGCCAGGGATTGACTTTTCTATAGTAAATTATTCAAAAACTAATTTTATACTGTCGCAAATTTTAAATATCCCAGGGATTGCCTTTTCTATAGTAAATTATTCAAAAACTAATTTTCAACTGTCACAAATTTTAATTACGCCAGGGATTGACTTTTCTATAGTAAATTATTCAAAAAATAATTTTATACTGTCGCAAATTTTAATTACGCCAGGGATTGCCTTTTCTATAGTAAATTATTCAAAAACTAATTTTATACTGTCACAAATTTTAATTGCGCCAGGGATTGACTTTTCTATAGTAAATTATTCAAAAACTAATTTTATACTGTCACAAATTTTAATTGCGCCAGGGATTGACTTTTCTATAGTAAATTATTCAAAAAATAATTTTATACTGTCACAAATTTTAATTGCGCCAGGGATTGCCTTTTCTATAGTAAATTATTCAAAAACTAATTTTATACTGTCACAAATTTTAATTGCGCCAGGGATTGACTTTTCTATAGTAAATTATTCAAAAAATAATTTTCAACTGTCACAAATTTTAATTACGCCAGGGATTGACTTTTCTATAGTAAATTATTCAAAAAATAATTTTCAACTGTCACAAATTTTAATTGCGCCAGGGATTGCCTTTTCTATAGTAAATTATTCAAAAACTAATTTTATACTGTCACAAATTTTAATTGCGCCAGGGATTGACTTTTCTATAGTAAATTATTCAAAAAATAATTTTATACTGTCACAAATTTTAATTGCGCCAGGGATTGACTTTTCTATAGTAAATTATTCAAAAAATAATTTTCAACTGTCACAAATTTTAATTGCGCCAGGGATTGACTTTTCTATAGTAAATTATTCAAAAAATAATTTTCAACTGTCACAAATTTTAATTGCGCCAGGGATTGACTTTTCTATAGTAAATTATTCAAAAACTAATTTTATACTGTCACAAATTTTAATTGCGCCAGGGATTGACTTTTCTATAGTAAATTATTCAAAAAATAATTTTATACTGTCACAAATTTTAATTGCGCCAGGGATTGACTTTTCTATAGTAAATTATTCAAAAAATAATTTTATACTGTCACAAATTTTAATTGCGCCAGGGATTGACTTTTCTATAGTAAATTATTCAAAAAATAATTTTATACTGTCACAAATTTTAATTGCGCCAGGGATTGACTTTTCTATAGTAAATTATTCAAAAAATAATTTTCAACTGTCGCAAATTTTAAATATCCCAGGGATTGCCTTTTCTATAGTAAATTATTCAAAAAATAATTTTCAACTGTCGCAAATTTTAATTACGCCAGGGATTGCCTTTTCTATAGTAAATTATTCAAAAACTAATTTTATACTGTCACAAATTTTAATTACGCCAGGGATTGCCTTTTCTATAGTAAATTATTCAAAAACTAATTTTATACTGTCGCAAATTTTAAATATCCCAGGGATTGACTTTTCTATAGTAAATTATTCAAAAAATAATTTTCAACTGTCACAAATTTTAATTACGCCAGGGATTGCCTTTTCTATAGTAAATTATTCAAAAACTAATTTTATACTGTCACAAATTTTAATTGCGCCAGGGATTGACTTTTCTATAGTAAATTATTCAAAAACTAATTTTATACTGTCGCAAATTTTAAATATCCCAGGGATTGCCTTTTCTATAGTAAATTATTCAAAAAATAATTTTCAACTGTCGCAAATTTTAAATATCCCAGGGATTGCCTTTTCTATAGTAAATTATTCAAAAAATAATTTTCAACTGTCGCAAATTTTAAATATCCCAGGGATTGCCTTTTCTATAGTAAATTATTCAAAAAATAATTTTCAACTGTCGCAAATTTTAAATATCCCAGGGATTGCCTTTTCTATAGTAAATTTTTCAAAAAATAATTTTCAACTGTCACAAATTTTAATTGCGCCAGGGATTGACTTTTCTATAGTAAATTATTCAAAAAATAATTTTCAACTGTCACAAATTTTATGTGCGCCAGGGATTGCCTTTTCTATAGTAAATTATTCAAAAAATAATTTTATACTGTCGCAAATTTTAATTACGCCAGGGATTGCCTTTTCTATAGTAAATTATTCAAAAACTAATTTTATACTGTCACAAATTTTAATTGCGCCAGGGATTGACTTTTCTATAGTAAATTATTCAAAAAATAATTTTATACTGTCACAAATTTTAATTGCGCCAGGGATTGACTTTTCTATAGTAAATTATTCAAAAACTAATTTTATACTGTCGCAAATTTTAAATATCCCAGGGATTGCCTTTTCTATAGTAAATTTTTCAAAAAATAATTTTCAACTGTCACAAATTTTAATTGCGCCAGGGATTGACTTTTCTATAGTAAATTATTCAAAAAATAATTTTCAACTGTCACAAATTTTATGTGCGCCAGGGATTGCCTTTTCTATAGTAAATTATTCAAAAAATAATTTTATACTGTCGCAAATTTTAATTACGCCAGGGATTGCCTTTTCTATAGTAAATTATTCAAAAACTAATTTTATACTGTCACAAATTTTAATTGCGCCAGGGATTGACTTTTCTATAGTAAATTATTCAAAAAATAATTTTATACTGTCACAAATTTTAATTGCGCCAGGGATTGACTTTTCTATAGTAAATTTTTCAAAAAATAATTTTATACTGTCGCAAATTTTAAATACGCCAGGGATTGCCTTTTCTATAGTAAATTATTCAAAAACTAATTTTATACTGTCGCAAATTTTAAATATCCCAGGGATTGCCTTTTCTATAGTAAATTATTCAAAAACTAATTTTCAACTGTCACAAATTTTAATTGCGCCAGGGATTGCCTTTTCTATAGTAAATTATTCAAAAACTAATTTTATACTGTCGCAAATTTTAATTACGCCAGGGATTGCCTTTTCTATAGTAAATTTTTCAAAAAATAATTTTCAACTGTCACAAATTTTAATTGCGCCAGGGATTGACTTTTCTATAGTAAATTATTCAAAAACTAATTTTATACTGTCGCAAATTTTAAATATCCCAGGGATTGACTTTTCTATAGTAAATTATTCAAAAACTAATTTTATACTGTCACAAATTTTATGTGCGCCAGGGATTGCCTTTTCTATAGTAAATTATTCAAAAAATAATTTTCAACTGTCACAAATTTTAATTGCGCCAGGGATTGACTTTTCTATAGTAAATTATTCAAAAACTAATTTTATACTGTCGCAAATTTTAAATATCCCAGGGATTGACTTTTCTATAGTAAATTATTCAAAAACTAATTTTATACTGTCACAAATTTTAATTGCGCCAGGGATTGCCTTTTCTATAGTAAATTATTCAAAAACTAATTTTATACTGTCACAAATTTTAATTGCGCCAGGGATTGACTTTTCTATAGTAAATTATTCAAAAACTAATTTTATACTGTCGCAAATTTTAAATATCCCAGGGATTGCCTTTTCTATAGTAAATTTTTCAAAAAATAATTTTCAACTGTCACAAATTTTAATTGCGCCAGGAATTGACTTTTCTATAGTAAATTATTCAAAAAATAATTTTCAACTGTCACAAATTTTAATTGCGCCAGGGATTGACTTTTCTATAGTAAATTATTCAAAAAATAATTTTATACTGTCACAAATTTTAATTGCGCCAGGGATTGACTTTTCTATAGTAAATTATTCAAAAAATAATTTTATACTGTCGCAAATTTTAAATATCCCAGGGATTGCCTTTTCTATAGTAAATTTTTCAAAAAATAATTTTCAACTGTCACAAATTTTAATTGCGCCAGGGATTGACTTTTCTATAGTAAATTATTCAAAAAATAATTTTCAACTGTCACAAATTTTAATTGCGCCAGGGATTGACTTTTCTATTGTAAATTATTCAAAAACTAATTTTATACTGTCGCAAATTTTAAATATCCCAGGGATTGCCTTTTCTATAGTAAATTATTCAAAAAATAATTTTCAACTGTCACAAATTTTAATTGCGCCAGGGATTGACTTTTCTATAGTAAATTATTCAAAAAATAATTTTCAACTGTCACAAATTTTAATTACGCCAGGGATTGACTTTTCTATAGTAAATTATTCAAAAACTAATTTTATACTGTCGCAAATTTTAAATATCCCAGGGATTGACTTTTCTATAGTAAATTATTCAAAAACTAATTTTCAACTGTCACAAATTTTAATTGCGCCAGGGATTGACTTTTCTATAGTAAATTATTCAAAAAATAATTTTATACTGTCGCAAATTTTAATTGCGCCAGGGATTGACTTTTCTATAGTAAATTATTCAAAAACTAATTTTATACTGTCACAAATTTTAATTACGCCAGGGATTGCCTTTTCTATAGTAAATTATTCAAAAAATAATTTTATACTGTCACAAATTTTAATTGCGCCAGGGATTGACTTTTCTATAGTAAATTATTCAAAAACTAATATTCAACTGTCACAAATTTTAATTGCGCCAGGGATTGACTTTTCTATAGTAAATTATTCAAAAAATAATTTTCAACTGTCACAAATTTTAATTACGCCAGGGATTGACTTTTCTATAGTAAATTATTCAAAAACTAATTTTATACTGTCGCAAATTTTAAATATCCCAGGGATTGCCTTTTCTATAGTAAATTATTCAAAAAATAATTTTCAACTGTCACAAATTTTAATTGCGCCAGGGATTGACTTTTCTATAGTAAATTATTCAAAAACTAATTTTCAACTGTCACAAATTTTAATTGCGCCAGGGATTGACTTTTCTATAGTAAATTATTCAAAAAATAATTTTATACTGTCGCAAATTTTAATTACGCCAGGGATTGCCTTTTCTATAGTAAATTATTCAAAAACTAATTTTATACTGTCACAAATTTTAATTACGCCAGGGATTGCCTTTTCTATAGTAAATTATTCAAAAACTAATTTTATACTGTCGCAAATTTTAAATATCCCAGGGATTGCCTTTTCTATAGTAAATTATTCAAAAACTAATTTTATACTGTCGCAAATTTTAAATATCCCAGGGATTGCCTTTTCTATAGTAAATTATTCAAAAAATAATTTTATACTGTCGCAAATTTTAATTGCGCCAGGGATTGACTTTTCTATAGTAAATTATTCAAAAAATAATTTTCAACTGTCACAAATTTTAATTGCGCCAGGGATTGACTTTTCTATAGTAAATTATTCAAAAACTAATTTTATACTGTCGCAAATTTTAAATATCCCAGGGATTGCCTTTTCTATAGTAAATTATTCAAAAACTAATTTTATACTGTCACAAATTTTAATTGCGCCAGGGATTGACTTTTCTATAGTAAATTATTCAAAAACTAATTTTATACTGTCACAAATTTTAATTGCGCCAGGGATTGACTTTTCTATAGTAAATTATTCAAAAACTAATTTTATACTGTCGCAAATTTTAAATATCCCAGGGATTGCCTTTTCTATAGTAAATTATTCAAAAAATAATTTTATACTGTCGCAAATTTTAATTGCGCCAGGGATTGACTTTTCTATAGTAAATTATTCAAAAAATAATTTTCAACTGTCGCAAATTTTAAATATCCCAGGGATTGCCTTTTCTATAGTAAATTATTCAAAAACTAATTTTATACTGTCGCAAATTTTAAATATCCCAGGGATTGCCTTTTCTATAGTAAATTATTCAAAAAATAATTTTCAACTGTCGCAAATTTTAAATATCCCAGGGATTGCCTTTTCTATAGTAAATTATTCAAAAACTAATTTTATACTGTCACAAATTTTAATTACGCCAGGGATTGCCTTTTCTATAGTAAATTATTCAAAAACTAATTTTATACTGTCACAAATTTTAATTGCGCCAGGGATTGACTTTTCTATAGTAAATTATTCAAAAACTAATTTTATACTGTCGCAAATTTTAAATATCCCAGGGATTGACTTTTCTATAGTAAATTATTCAAAAAATAATTTTCAACTGTCACAAATTTTAATTGCGCCAGGGATTGACTTTTCTATAGTAAATTATTCAAAAACTAATTTTATACTGTCGCAAATTTTAAATATCCCAGGGATTGACTTTTCTATAGTAAATTATTCAAAAAATAATTTTATACTGTCGCAAATTTTAATTGCGCCAGGGATTGACTTTTCTATAGTAAATTATTCAAAAAATAATTTTCAACTGTCACAAATTTTAATTGCGCCAGGGATTGACTTTTCTATAGTAAATTATTCAAAAAATAATTTTCAACTGT
>CAWVNZ010003085.1:0-45211 GCA_963930735.1 Dioctria linearis
AGGAAAGGCTATCCCTGGCGTATTTAAAATTTGCGACAGTAAAAAATTATTTTTTGAATAATTTACTATAGAAAAGGCAATCCTTGGCGTAATTAAAATTTGCGACAGTAAAAAATTATTTTTTGAATAATTTACTATAGAAAAGGCAATCCCTGGCGTATTTAGAATTTGAGACAGTAAAAAATGAATTTTTGAATAATTTACTATAGAAAAGGCAATCCCTGGCGTAACTAAAATTTGAGACAGTATAAAATTATTTTTTGAATAATTTACTATAGAAAAGGCAATCCCTGGCGTAATTAAAATTTGAGACAGTAAAAAATGAATTTTTGAATAATTTACTATAGAAAAGGCAATCCCTGGCGTAATTACAATTTGAGACAGTAAAAAATGAATTTTTGAATAATTTACTATACAAAAGGCAATCCCTGGCGTAATTAAAATTTGCGACAGTAAAAAATTAGTTTTTGCAAAATTTATTATAGAAAAGGCAATCCCTGGCGTAATTAAAATTTGAGACAGTAAAAAATTATTTTTTGAATAATTTACTATAGAAAAGGCAATCCCTGGCGTAATTAAAATTTGCGACAGAAAAAAATTATTTTTGAATAATTTACTACACAAAAGGCAATCCCTGGCGTAATTATAATTTGCGATAGTAAAAAATTATTTTTTGAATAATTTACTATAGAAAAGGCAATCCCTGGCGTAATTAAAATTTGCGACAGTATAAAATTATTTTTTGAATAATTTACTATAGAAAAGGCAATCCCTGGCGTAATTAAAATTTGAGACAGTAAAAAATGAATTTTTGAATAATTTATTATAGAAAAGGCAATCCCTGGCGTAATTATAATTTGCGACAGTAAAAAATGAATTTTTGAATAATTTACTATAGGAAAGGCTATCCCTGGCGTATTTAAAATTTGCGACAGTAAAAAATTATTTTTTGAATAATTTACTATAGAAAAGGCAATCCTTGGCGTAATTAAAATTTGCGACAGTAAAAAAATATTTTTTGAATAATTTACTATAGAAAAGGCAATCCCTGGCGTATTTAGAATTTGAGACAGTAAAAAATGAATTTTTGAATAATTTACTATAGAAAAGGCAATCCCTGGCGTAACTAAAATTTGAGACAGTATAAAATTATTTTTTGAATAATTTACTATAGAAAAGGCAATCCCTGGCGTAATTAAAATTTGAGACAGTAAAAAATTATTTTTTGAATAATTTACTATAGAAAAGACAATCCCTGGCGTAATTAAAATTTGCGAGAGAAAAAAATTATTTTTTGAATAATTTACTACACAAAAGGCAATCCCTGGCGTAATTATAATTTGCGACAGTGAAAAAATTATTTTTTGAATAATTTACTATAGAAAAGGCAATCCCTGGCGTAATTAAAATTTGCGACAGTAAAAAATGAATTTTTGAATAATTTACTATAGGAAAGGCTATCCCTGGCGTATTTAAAATTTGCGACAGTAAAAAATTATTTTTTGAATAATTTACTATAGAAAAGGCAATCCTTGGCGTAATTAAAATTTGCGACAGTAAAAAATTATTTTTTGAATAATTTACTATAGAAAAGGCAATCCCTGGCGTATTTAGAATTTGAGACAGTAAAAAATGAATTTTTGAATAATTTACTATAGAAAAGGCAATCCCTGGCGTAACTAAAATTTGAGACAGTATAAAATTATTTTTTGAATAATTTACTATAGAAAAGGCAATCCCTGGCGTAATTAAAATTTGAGACAGTAAAAAATGAATTTTTGAATAATTTACTATAGAAAAGGCAATCCCTGGCGTAATTACAATTTGAGACAGTAAAAAATGAATTTTTGAATAATTTACTATACAAAAGGCAATCCCTGGCGTAATTAAAATTTGCGACAGTAAAAAAATTAGTTTTTGCAAAATTTATTATAGAAAAGGCAATCCCTGGCGTAATTAAAATTTGAGACAGTAAAAAATTATTTTTTGAATAATTTACTATAGAAAAGGCAATCCCTGGCGTAATTAAAATTTGCGACAGAAAAAAATTATTTTTTGAATAATTTACTACACAAAAGGCAATCCCTGGCGTAATTATAATTTGCGATAGTAAAAAATTATTTTTTGAATAATTTACTATAGAAAAGGCAATCCCTGGCGTAATTAAAATTTGCGACAGTATAAAATTATTTTTTGAATAATTTACTATAGAAAAGGCAATCCCTGGCGTAATTAAAATTTGAGACAGTAAAAAATGAATTTTTGAATAATTTATTATAGAAAAGGCAATCCCTGGCGTAATTATAATTTGCGACAGTAAAAAATGAATTTTTGAATAATTTACTATAGGAAAGGCTATCCCTGGCGTATTTAAAATTTGCGACAGTAAAAAATTATTTTTTGAATAATTTACTATAGAAAAGGCAATCCTTGGCGTAATTAAAATTTGCGACAGTAAAAAAATATTTTTTGAATAATTTACTATAGAAAAGGCAATCCCTGGCGTATTTAGAATTTGAGACAGTAAAAAATGAATTTTTGAATAATTTACTATAGAAAAGGCAATCCCTGGCGTAACTAAAATTTGAGACAGTATAAAATTATTTTTTGAATAATTTACTATAGAAAAGGCAATCCCTGGCGTAATTAAAATTTGAGACAGTAAAAAATGAATTTTTGAATAATTTACTATAGAAAAGGCAATCCCTGGCGTAATTAAAATTTGAGACAGTAAAAAATGAATTTTTGAATAATTTACTATAGAAAAGGCAATCCCTGGCGTAATTATAATTTGCGACAGTAAAAAATGAATTTTTGAATAATTTTACTATAGAAAAGGCAATCCCTGGCGTAATTAAAATTTGCGACAGTAAAAAATGAATTTTGAATAATTTACTATAGAAAAGGCAATCCCTGGCGTAATTATAATTTGCGACAGTAAAAAATTATTTTTTGAATAATTTACTATAGAAAAGGCAATCCCTGGCGTAATTAAAATTTGCGACAGTAAAAAATGAATTTTTGAATAATTTACTATAGAAAAGGCAATCCCTGGCGTAATTATAATTTGCGACAGTAAAAAATTAGTTTTTGCAAAATTTACTATAGAAAAGGCAATCCCTGGCGTAATTAAAATTTGCGACAGTAAAAAATGAATTTTTGAATAATTTACTATAGAAAAGGCAATCCCTGGCGTAATTATAATTTGCGACAGTAAAAAATTAGTTTTTGCAAAATTTACTATAGAAAAGGCAATCCCTGGCGTAATTAAAATTTGTGACTGAAAAATTATTTTTTGAATAATTTACTATAGAAAAGGCAATCCCTGGCGTAATTAAAATTTGAGACAGTAAAAAATGAATTTTTGAATAATTTACTATAGAAAAGGCAATCCCTGGCGTAATTATAATTTGCGACAGTAAAAAATTATTTTTTGAATAATTTACTATAGAAAAGGCAATCCCTGGCGTAATTAAAATTTGAGACAGTAAAAAATGAATTTTTGGAATAATTTACTATAGAAAAGGCAATCCCTGGCGTAATTATAATTTGCGACAGTAAAAAATGAATTTTTGAATAATTTACTATAGAAAAGGCAATCACTGGCGTAATTAAAATTTGAGACAGTAAAAAATGAATTTTTGAATAATTTACTATAGAAAAGGCAATCCCTGGCGTAATTATAATTTGCGACAGTAAAAAATGAATTTTTGAATAATTTACTATACAAAAGGCAATCCCTGGCGTAATTAAAATTTGCGACAGTAAAAAATTAGTTTTTGCAAAATTTACTATAGAAAAGGCAATCCCTGGCGTAATTAAAATTTGAGACAGTAAAAAATGAATTTTTGAATAATTTACTATAGAAAAGGCAATCCCTGGCGTAATTATAATTTGCGACAGTAAAAAATGAATTTTTGAATAATTTACTATAGAAAAGGCAATCCCTGGCGTAATTAAAATTTGTGACTGAAAAAATTATTTTTTGAATAATTTACTATAGAAAAGGCAATCCCTGGCGTAATTAAAATTTGAGACAGTAAAAAATGAATTTTTGAATAATTTACTATAGAAAAGGCAATCCCTGGCGTAATTATAATTTGCGACAGTAAAAAATGAATTTTTGAATAATTTACTATAGAAAAGGCAATCACTGGCGTAATTAAAATTTGAGACAGTAAAAAATGAATTTTTGAATAATTTACTATAGAAAAGGCAATCCCTGGCGTAATTATAATTTGCGACAGTAAAAAATGAATTTTTGAATAATTTACTATACAAAAGGCAATCCCTGGCGTAATTAAAATTTGCGACAGTAAAAAATTAGTTTTTGCAAAATTTACTATAGAAAAGGCAATCCCTGGCGTAATTAAAATTTGAGACAGTAAAAAATTATTTTTTGAATAATTTACTATAGAAAAGGCAATCCCTGGCGTAATTAAAATTTGCGACAGAAAAAAATTATTTTTTGAATAATTTACTATACAAAAGGCAATCCCTGGCGTAATTAAAATTTGAGACAGTAAAAAATGAATTTTTGAATAATTTACTATAGAAAAGGCAATCCCTGGCGTAATTATAATTTGCGACAGTAAAAAATTATTTTTTGAATAATTTACTATAGAAAAGGCAATCCCTGGCGTAATTATAATTTGTGACAGTAAAAAATGAATATTTGAAAAATTTACTATAGAAAAGGCAATCCCTGGCGTAATTAAAATTTGAGACAGTAAAAAATGAATTTTTGAATAATTTACTATAGAAAAGGCAATCACTGGCGTAATTAAAATTTGCGACAGTATAAAATTAATTTTTGAATAATTTACTATAGAAAAGGCAATCCCTGCCGTAATTAAAATTTGAGACAGTAAAAAATGAATTTTTGAATAATTTACTATAGAAAAGGCAATCCCTGGCGTAATTAAAATTTGAGACAGTAAAAAATGAATTTTTGAATAATTTACTAAAGAAAAGGCAATCCCTGGCGTATTTAAAATTTGAGACAGTATAAAATTGTTTTTTGAATAATTTACTATAGAAAAGGCAATCCTGGCGTAATTAAAATTTGAGACAGTAAAAAATGAATTTTTGAATAATTTACTATAGAAAAGGCAATCCCTGGCGTAATTAAAATTTGAGACAGTAAAAAATGAATTTTTGAAAAATTTACTATAGAAAAGCCAATCCCTGGCGTAATTAAAATTTGTGACAGAAAAAATTATTTTTTGAATAATTTACTATAGAAAAGGCAATACCTGGCGTAATTAAAATTTGAGACAGTAAAAAATGAATTTTTGAATAATTTACTATAGAAAAGGCAATCCCTGGCGTAATTATAATTTGCGACAGTAAAAAATTATTTTTTGAATAATTTACTATAGAAAAGGCAATCCCTGGCGTAATTATAATTTGTGACAGTAAAAAATGAATATTTGAAAAATTTACTATAGAAAAGGCAATCCCTGGCGTAATTAAAATTTGAGACAGTAAAAAATGAATTTTTGAATAATTTACTATAGAAAAGGCAATCACTGGCGTAATTAAAATTTGCGACAGTATAAAATTAATTTTTGAATAATTTACTATAGAAAAGGCAATCCCTGGCGTAATTAAAATTTGAGACAGTAAAAAATGAATTTTTGAATAATTTACTATAGAAAAGGCAATCCCTGGCGTAATTAAAATTTGAGACAGTAAAAAATGAATTTTTGAATAATTTACTAAAGAAAAGGCAATCCCTGGCGTATTTAAAATTTGAGACAGTATAAAATTATTTTTTGAATAATTTACTATAGAAAAGGCAATCCCTGGCGTAATTAAAATTTGAGACAGTAAAAAATGAATTTTTGAATAATTTACTATAGAAAAGGCAATCCCTGGCGTAATTAAAATTTGAGACAGTAAAAAATGAATTTTTGAAAAATTTACTATAGAAAAGCCAATCCCTGCGTAATTAAAATTTGTGACAGAAAAAATTATTTTTTGAATAATTTACTATAGAAAAGGCAATACCTGGCGTAATTAAAATTTGAGACAGTAAAAAATGAATTTTTGAATAATTTACTATAGAAAAGGCAATCCCTGGCGTAATTAAAATTTGAGACTGTAAAAAATGAATTTTTTGAATAATTTACTATAGAAAAGGCAATCCCTGTCGTAATTAAAATGTGAGACAGTAAAAAATGAATTTTTGAATAATTTACTATAGAAAAGGCAATCCGTGGCGTAATTAAAATTTGAGACAGTAAAAAATGAATTTTTGAATAATTTACTATAGAAAAGGCAATCCCTGGCGTAATTATAATTTGCGACACTAAACAATTATTTTTTGAATAATTTACTATAGAAAAGGCAATCCCTGGCGTAATTAAAATTTGCGACAGTAAAAAATGAATTTTTGAATAATTTACTATAGAAAAGGCAAGCCCTGGCGTAATTATAATTTGCGACAGTAAAAAATTAGTTTTTGCAAAATTTACTATAGAAAAGGCAATCCCTGGCGTAATTAAAATTTGCGACAGTAAAAAATTATTTTTTGAATAATTTACTATAGAAAAGGCAATCCCTGGCGTAATTAAAATTTGAGACAGTAAAAAATGAATTTTTGAAAAATTTACTATAGAAAAGCCAATCCCTGGCGTAATTAAAATTTGTGACAGAAAAAATTATTTTTTGAATAATTTACTATAGAAAACACAATCCCTGGCGTAATTAAAATTTGCGACAGTAAACAATTAGTTTTTGCAAAATTTACTATAGAATAGGCAATACCTGGCGTAATTAAAATTTGAGACAGTAAAAAATGAATTTTTGAATAATTTACTATACAAAAGGCAATCCCTGGCGTAATTATAATTTGCGACAGTAAAAAATGAATTTTTCAATAATTTACTATAGGAAAGGCAATCCCTGGCGTAATTATAATTTGCGACACTAAACAATTATTTTTTGAATAATTTACTATAGAAAAGGCAATCCCTGGCGTAATTAAAATTTGCGACAGTAAAAAATGAATTTTTGAATAATTTACTATAGAAAAGGCAAGCCCTGGCGTAATTATAATTTGCGACAGTAAAAAATTAGTTTTTGAATAATTTACTATAGGAAAGGCAATCACTGGCGTATTTAAAATTTGCGACAGTAAAAAATTATTTTTTGAATAATTTACTATAGAAAAGGCAATCCCTGGCGTATTTAGAATTTGAGACAGTAAAAAATGAATTTTTGAATAATTTACTATAGAAAAGGCAATCCCTGGCGTAACTAAAATTTGAGACAGTATAAAATTATTTTTTGAATAATTTACTATAGAAAAGGCAATCCCTGGCGTAATTAAAATTTGAGACTGTAAAAAATGAATTTTTGAATAATTTACTATAGAAAAGGCAATCCCTGGCGTAATTAAAATTTGAGACAGTAAAAAATGAATTTTTGAATAATTTACTATAGAAAAGGCAATCCCTGGCGTAATTATAATTTGCGACAGTAAAAAATGAATTTTTGAATAATTTACTATAGAAAAGGCAATCCCTGGCGTAATTAAAATTTGAGACAGTAAAAATTATTTTTTGCAAAATTTACTATAGAAAAGGCAATCCCTGGCGTAATTAAAATTTGAGACAGTAAAAAATGAATTTTTGAATAACTTACTATAGAAAAGGCAATCCCTGGCGTAATTAAAATTTGTGACAGAAAAAATTATTTTTTGAATAATTTACTATAGAAAAGGCAATCCCTGGCGTAATTAAAATTTGAGACAGTAAAAAATTATTTTTTGAATAATTTACTATAGAAAAGGCAATCCCTGGCTTAATTAAAATTTGCGACAGTAAAAAATAATTTTTTGAATAATTTACTATAGAAAAGGCAATCCCTGGCGTAATTAAAATTTGAGACAGTATAAAATGAATTTTTGCAAAATTTACTATAGAAAAGGCAATCCCTGGCGTAATTAAAATTTGAGACAGTAAAAAATGAATTTTTGAATAATTTACTATAGAAAAGGCAATCCCTGGCGTAATTAAAATTTGAGACAGTATAAAATTATTTTTTGCAAAATTTACTATAGAAAAGGCAATCCCTGGTGTAATTAAAATTTATGACAGAAAAAATTATTTTTTGCAAAATTTACTATAGAAAAGGCAATCCCTGGCGTATTTAAAATTTGAGACAGAAAAAAATGAATTTTTGAATAATTTACTATCGAAAAGGCAATCCCTGGCGTAATTATAATTTGCGACAGTATAAAATGAATTTTTGAATAATTTACTATAGAAAAGGCTATCCCTGGCGTAATTAAAATTTGCGACAGTAAAAAATTATTTTTTGAATAATTTACTATAGAAAAGGCAATCCCTGGCGTAATTAAAATTTGAGACAGAAAAAATTATTTTTTGAATAATTTACTATAGAAAAGGCAATCCCTGGCGTAGTTAAAATTTGCGACTGTAAAAAATTATTTTTTGAATAATTTACTATAGAAAAGGCAATCCCTGGCGTAATTAAAATTTGCGACAGTAAAAAATGAATTTTTGAATAATTTAATATAGAAAAGGCAATCCCTGGCGTAATTATAATTTGCGACAGTAAAAAATTATTTTTTGAATAATTTACTATAGAAAAGGCAATCCCTGGCGTAATTAAAATTTGAGACGGTAAAAAATGAATTTTTGAATAATTTACTATAGAAAAGGCAATCCCTGGCGTAATTAAAATTTGCGACAGTAAAAAATTATGTTTTGAATAATTTACTATAGAAAAGGCAATCCCTGGCGTAATTAAAATTTGTGACAGAAAAAATTATTTTTTGCAAAATTTACTATAGAAAAGGCAATCCCTGGCGTAATTAAAATTTGAGACAGTAAAAAACGAATTTTTGAATAATTTACTATAGAAAAGGCAATCCCTGGCTTATTTAAAATTTGGGACAGTAAAAAATGAATTTTTGAATGATTTACTATAGAAAACGCAATCCCTGGCGTATTTAAAATTTGAGACAGAAAAAATTATTTTTTGAATAATTTACTATAGAAAAGGCAATCCCTGGCGTAATTAAAATTTGCGACAGTAAAAAATTATGTTTTGAATAATTTACTATAGAAAAGGCAATCCCTGGCGTAATTAAAATTTGTGACAGAAAAAATTATTTTTTGCAAAATTTACTATAGAAAAGGCAATCCCTGGCGTAATTAAAATTTGAGACAGTAAAAAACGAATTTTTGAATAATTTACTATAGAAAAGGCAATCCCTGGCTTATTTAAAATTTGAGACAGTAAAAAATGAATTTTTGAATAATTTACTATAGAAAAGGCAATCCCTGGCGTAATTAAAATTTGAGACAGTAAAAAATGAATTTTTGAATAATTTACTATAGAAAAGGCAATCCCTTGCGTAATTATAATTTGCGACAGTACAAAATGAATTTTTGAATAATTTACTATAGAAAAGGCAATCCCTGGCGTAATTAAAATTTGCGACAGTAAAAAATTATTTTTTGAATAATTTACTATAGAAAAGGCAATCCCTGGCGTAATTAAAATTTGCGACAGTATAAAATGAATTTTTGAATAATTTACTATAGAAAAGGCAATCCCTGGCGTAATTATAATTAGCGACAGTAAAAAATTATTTTTTGAATAATTTACTATACAAAAGGCAATCCCTGGCGTAATTAAAATTTGCGACAGTAAAAAATGAATTTTTGAATAATTTACTATAGAAAAGGCAATCCCTGGCGTAATTAAAATTTGCGACAGTAAAAAATTATTTTTTGAATAATTTACTATAGAAAAGGCAGACCCGGCGTAATTAAAATTTGAGACAGTAAAAAATGAATTTTTGAATAATTTACTATAGAAAAGGCAATCCCTGGCGTAATTATAATTTGCGACAGTAAAAAATTATTTTTTGAATAATTTACTATAGAAAAGGCAATCCCTGGTGTAATTAAAATTTGAGAGAGTAAAAAATGAATTTTTGAATAATTTACTATAGAAAAGGCAATCCCTGGCGTAATTAAAATTTGAGACAGTAAAAAATGAATTTTTGAATTATTTACTATAGAAAAGGCAATCCCTGGCTTATTATAAAATTTGAGACAGTAAAAAATGAATTTTTGAATAATTTACTATAGAAAAGGCAATCCCTGGCGTCATTAAAATTTGAGACAGTAAAAAATGAATTTTTGAATTATTTACTATAGAAAAGGCAATCCCTGGCGTATTTAAAATTTGAGACAGTAAAAAATGAATTTATGAATAATTTACTATAGAAAAGGCAATCCCTGGCGTAATTAAAATTTGTGACAGAAAAAATTATTTTTTGCAAAATTTACTATAGAAAAGGCAATCCCTGGCGTAATTAAAATTTGAGACAGTAAAAAATGAATTTTTGAATAATTTACTATAGAAAAGGCAATCCCTGGCTTATTTAAAATTTGAGACAGTAAAAAATGAATTTTTGAATAATTTAATATAGAAAAGGCAATCCCTGGCGTAATTATAATTTGCGACAGTAAAAAATTATTTTTTGAATAATTTACTATAGAAAAGGCAATCCCTGGCGTAATTAAAATTTGAGACAGTAAAAAATGAATTTTTGAATTATTTACTATAGAAAAGGCAATCCCTGGCGTAATTATAATTTGCGACAGTAAAAAATTATTTTTTGAATAATTTACTATAGAAAAGGCAATCCCTGGCGTAATTAAAATTTGAGAGAGTAAAAAATGAATTTTTGAATAATTTACTATAGAAAAGGCAATCCCTGGCCTAATTAAAATTTGAGACAGTAAAAAATGAATTTTTGAATTATTTACTATAGAAAAGGCAATCCCTGGCGTATTTAAAATTTGAGACAGTAAAAAATGAATTTTTGAATAATTTACTATAGAAAAGGCAATCCCTGGCGTAATTAAAATTTGGGACAGTAAAAAATGAATTTTTGAATAATTTACTATAGAAAAGGCAATCCCTGGCGTATTTAAAATTTGAGACAGAAAAAATTATTTTTTGAATAATTTACTATAGAAAAGGCAATCCCTGGCGTAATTAAAATTTGCGACAGTAAAAAATTATTTTTTGAATAATTTACTATAGAAAAGGCAATCCCTGGCGTAATTAAAATTTGTGACAGAAAAAATTATTTTTTGCAAAATTTACTATAGAAAAGGCAATCCCTGGCGTAATTAAAATTTGAGACAGTAAAAAATGAATTTTTGTATAATTTACTATAGAAAAGGCAATCCCTGGCTTATTTAAAATTTGAGACAGTAAAAAATGAATTTTTGAATAATTTACTATAGAAAAGGCAATCCCTGGCGTATTTAAAATTTGAGACAGAAAAAATTATTTTTTGAATAATTTACTATAGAAAAGGCAATCCCTGGCGTAATTAAAATTTGCGACAGTAAAAAATTATTTTTTGAATAATTTACTATAGAAAAGGCAATCCCTGGCGTAATTAAAATTTGTGACAGAAAAAATTATTTTTTGCAAAATTTACTATAGAAAAGGCAATCCATGGCGTAATTAAAATTTGAGACAGTAAAAAATGAATTTTTGAATAATTTACTATAGAAAAGGCAATCCCTGGCTTATTTAAAATTTGAGACAGTAAAAAATGAATTTTTGAATAATTTAATATAGAAAAGGCAATCCCTGGCGTAATTATAATTTGCGACAGTAAAAAATTATTTTTTGAATAATTTACTATAGAAAAGGCAATCCCTGGCGTAATTAAAATTTGAGACAGTAAAAAATGAATTTTTGAATTATTTACTATAGAAAAGGCAATCCCTGGCGTAATTATAATTTGCGACAGTAAAAAATTATTTTTTGAATAATTTACTATAGAAAAGGCAATCCCTGGCGTAATTAAAATTTGAGAGAGTAAAAAATGAATTTTTGAATAATTTACTATAGAAAAGGCAATCCCTGGCGTAATTAAAATTTGGGACAGTAAAAAATGAATTTTTGAATAATTTACTATAGAAAAGGCAATCCCTGGCGTATTTAAAATTTGAGACAGAAAAAATTATTTTTTGAATAATTTACTATAGAAAAGGCAATCCCTGGCGTAATTAAAATTTGCGACAGTAAAAAATTATTTTTTGAATAATTTACTATAGAAAAGGCAATCCCTGGCGTAATTAAAATTTGTGACAGAAAAAATTATTTTTTGCAAAATTTACTATAGAAAAGGCAATCCCTGGCGTAATTAAAATTTGAGACAGTAAAAAATGAATTTTTGTATAATTTACTATAGAAAAGGCAATCCCTGGCTTATTTAAAATTTGAGACAGTAAAAAATGAATTTTTGAATAATTTACTATAGAAAAGGCAATCCCTGGCGTAATTAAAATTTGAGACAGTAAAAAATGAATTTTTGAATAATTTACTATAGAAAAGGCAATCCCTGGCGTAATTAAAATTTGAGACAGTAAAAAATGAATTTTTGAATAATTTACTATAGAAAAGGCAATCCCTGGCGTAATTAAAATTTGCGACAGTAAAAAATTATTTTTTGAATAATTTACTATAGAAAAGGCAATCCCTGGCGTAATTATAATTTGCGACAGTAAAAAATTATTTTTTGAATAATTTACTATAGAAAACACAATCCCTGGCGTAATTAAAATTTGCGACAGTAAACAATTAGTTTTTGCAAAATTTACTATAGAATAGGCAATACCTGGCGTAATTAAAATTTGCGACAGTAAAAAATTAGTTTTTGAATAATTTACTATAGGAAAGGCAATCCCTGGCGTATTTAAAATTTGCGACAGTAAAAAATTATTTTTTGAATAATTTACTATAGAAAAGGCAATCCCTGGCGTAATTAAAATTTGAGACAGTAAAAAATGAATTTTTGAATAATTTACTATAGAAAAGGCAATCCCTGGCGTAATTAAAATTTGAGACAGTAAAAAATTATTTTTTGAATAATTTACTATAGAAAAGGCAATCCCTGGCGAAATTAAAATTTGAGACAGTAAAAAATGAATTTTTTGAATAATTTACTATAGAAAAGGCAATCCCTGGCGTAATTAAAATTTGCGACAGAAAAAAATTAATTTTTGAATAATTTACTATAGAAAAGGCAATCCCTGGCGTAATTATAATTTGCGACAGTAAAAAATTATTTTTTGAATAATTTACTATAGAAAAGGCAATCCCTGGCGTAATTAAAATTTGCGACAGTAAAAAATTATTTTTTGAATAATTTACTATAGAAAAGGCTATCCCTGGCGTATTTAGAATTTGAGACAGTAAAAAATGAATTTTTGAATAATTTACTATAGAAAAGGCAATCCCTGGCGTAACTAAAATTTGAGACAGTATAAAATTATTTTTTGAATAATTTACTATAGAAAAGGCAATCCCTGGCGTAATTAAAATTTGAGACTGTAAAAAATGAATTTTTGAATAATTTACTATAGAAAAGGCAATCCCTGGCGTAATTAAAATTTGAGACAGTAAAAAATGAATTTTTGAATAATTTACTATAGAAAAGGCAATCCCTGGCGTAATTAAAATTTGAGACTGTAAAAAATGAATTTTTGAATAATTTACTATAGAAAAGGCAATCCCTGGCGTAATTATAATTTGCGACACTAAACAATTATTTTTTGAATAATTTACTATAGAAAAGGCAATCCCTGGCGTAATTAAAATTTGCGACAGTAAAAAATGAATTTTTGAATAATTTACTATAGAAAAGGCAAGCCCTGGCGTAATTATAATTTGCGACAGTAAAAAATTAGTTTTTGCAAAATTTACTATAGAAAAGGCAATCCCTGGCGTAATTAAAATTTGCGACAGTAAAAAATTATTTTTTGAATAATTTACTATAGAAAAGGCAATCCCTGGCGTAATTAAAATTTGAGACAGTAAAAAATGAATTTTTGAATAATTTACTATAGAAAAGGCAATCCCTGGCGTAATTAAAATTTGCGACAGTAAAAAATTAGTTTTTGCAAAATTTACTATAGAAAAGGCAATCCCTGGCGTAATTAAAATTTGAGACAGTAAAAAATTATTTTTTGAATAATTTACTATAGAAAAGGCAATCCCTGGCGTAATTAAAATTTGCGACAGTAAAAAATTATTTTTTGAATAATTTACTATAGAAAAGGCAATCCCTGGCGTAATTAAAATTTGAGACAGTAAAAAATGAATTTTTGAATAATTTACTATAGAAAAGGCAATCCCTGGCGTAATTAAAATTTGTGACAGAAAAAATTATTTTTTGAATAATTTACTATAGAAAAGGCAATCCCTGGCGTAATTAAAATTTGCGACAGTAAAAAATTATTTTTTGAATAATTTACTATGGAAAAGGCAATCCCTGGCGTAATTAAAATTTGAGACAGTAAAAAATGAATTTTTGAATAATTTACTATACAAAAGGCAATCCCTGGCGAAATTAAAATTTGCCACAGTAAAAAATTAGTTTTTGCAAAATTTATTATAGAAAAGGCAATCCCTGGCGTAATTAAAATTTGAGACAGTAAAAAATTATTTTTTGAATAATTTACTATAGAATAGGCAATCCCTGGCGTAATTAAAATTTGCGACAGAAAAAAATTATTTTTTGAATAATTTACCATACAAAAGGCAATCCCTGGCGTAATTAAAATTTGAGACAGTAAAAAATGAATTTTTGAATAATTTACTATAGAAAAGGCAATCCCTGGCGTAATTATAATTTGCGACAGTAAAAAATTATTTTTTGAATAATTTACTATAGAAAACACAATCCCTGGCGTAATTAAAATTTGCAACAGTAAACAATTAGTTTTTGCAAAATTTACTATAGAATAGGCAATACCTGGCGTAATTAAAATTTGAGACAGTAAAAAATGAATTTTTGAATATACAAAAGGCAATCCCTGGCGTAATTATAATTTGCGACAGTAAAAAATGAATTTTTCAATAATTTACTATAGGAAAGGCAATCCCTGGCGTAATTATAATTTGCGACACTAAACAATTATTTTTTGAATAATTTACTATAGAAAAGGCAATCCCTGGCGTAATTAAAATTTGCGACAGTAAAAAATGAATTTTTGAATAATTTACTATAGAAAAGGCAAGCCCTGGCGTAATTATAATTTGCGACAGTAAAAAATTAGTTTTTGCAAAATTTACTATAGAAAAGGCAATCCCTGGCGTAATTAAAATTTGCGACAGTAAAAAATTATTTTTTGAATAATTTACTATAGAAAAGGCAATCCCTGGCGTAACTAAAATTTGAGACAGTAAAAAATGAATTTTTGAATAATTTACTATAGAAAAGGCAATCCCTGGCGTAATTAAAATTTGCGACAGTAAAAAATTAGTTTTTGCAAAATTTACTATAGAAAAGGCAATCCCTGGCGTAATTAAAATTTGAGACAGTAAAAAATTATTTTTTGAATAATTTACTATAGAAAAGGCAATCCTTGGCGTAATTAAAATTTGCGACAGTAAAAAATTATTTTTTGAATAATTTACTATAGAAAAGGCAATCCCTGGCGTAATTAAAATTTGAGACAGTAAAAAATGAATTTTTGAATAATTTACTATAGAAAAGGCAATCCCTGGCGTAATTAAAATTTGTGACAGAAAAAATTATTTTTTGAATAATTTACTATAGAAAAGGCAATCCCTGGCGTAATTAAAATTTGCGACAGTAAAAAATTATTTTTTGAATAATTTACTATAGAAAAGGCAATCCCTGGCGTAATTAAAATTTGAGACAGTAAAAAATGAATTTTTGAATAATTTACTATACAAAAGGCAATCCTTGGCGTAATTAAAATTTGCGACAGTAAAAAATTAGTTTTTGCAAAATTTATTATAGAAAAGGCAATCCCTGGCGTAATTAAAATTTGAGACAGCAAAAATTATTTTTTGAATAATTTACTATAGAATAGGCAATCCCTGGCTTAATTAAAATTTGCGACAGAAAAAAATTATTTTTTGAATAATTTACCATACAAAAGGCAATCCCTGGCGTAATTAAAATTTGAGACAGTAAAAAATGAATTTTTGAATAATTTACTATAGAAAAGGCAATCCCTGGCGTAATTATAATTTGCGACAGTAAAAAATTATTTTTTGAATAATTTACTATAGAAAACACAATCCCTGGCGTAATTAAAATTTGCGACAGTAAACAATTAGTTTTTGCAAAATTTACTATAGAATAGGCAATACCTGGCGTAATTAAAATTTGAGACAGTAAAAAATGAATTTTTGAATAATTTACTATACAAAAGGCAATCCCTGGCGTAATTTTAATTTGCGACAGTAAAAAATGAATTTTTCAATAATTTACTATAGGAAAGGCAATCCCTGGCGTAATTATAATTTGCGACACTAAACAATTATTTTTTGAATAATTTACTATAGAAAAGGCAATCCCTGGCGTAATTAAAATTTGCGACAGTAAAAAATGAATTTTTGAATAATTTACTATAGAAAAGGCAAGCCCTGGCGTAATTATAATTTGCGACAGAAAAAAATTAGTTTTTGAATAATTTACTATAGGAAAGGCAATCCCTGGCGTATTTAAAATTTGCGACAGTAAAAAATTATTTTTTGAATAATTTACTATAGAAAAGGCAATCCCTGGCGTAATTAAAATTTGAGACAGTAAAAAATGAATTTTTGAATAATTTACTATAGAAAAGGCAATCCCTGGCGTAATTAAAATTTGAGACAGTAAAAAATTATTTTTTGAATAATTTACTATAGAAAAGGCAATCCCTGGCGTAATTAAAATTTGAGACAGTAAAAAATGAATTTTTTGAATAATTTACTATAGAAAAGGCAATCCCTGGCGTAATTAAAATTTGCGTCAGAAAAAAAATTAATTTTTGAATAACTTACTATAGAAAAGGCAATCCCTGGCGTAATTATAATTTGCGACAGTAAAAAATTATTTTTTGAATAATTTACTATAGAAAAGGCAATCCCTGGCGTAATTAAAATTTGAGACAGTAAAAAATGAATTTTTGAATAACTTACTATAGAAAAGGCAATCCCTGGCGTAATTAAAGTTTGTGACAGAAAAAATTATTTTTTGAATAATTTACTATAGAAAAGGCAATCCCTGGCGTAATTAAAATTTGAGACAGTAAAAAATTATTTTTTGAATAATTTACTATAGAAAAGGCAATCCCTGGCTTAATTAAAATTTGCGACAGTAAAAAATTATTTTTTGAATAATTTACTATAGAAAAGGCAATCCCTGGCGTAATTAAAATTTGAGACAGTATAAAATGAATTTTTGCAAAATTTACTATAGAAAAGGCAATCCCTGGCGTAATTAAAATTTGAGATAGTAAAAAATGAATTTTTGAATAATTTACTATAGAAAAGGCAATCCCTGGCGTAATTAAAATTTGAGACAGTATAAAATTATTTTTTGCAAAATTTACTATAGAAAAGGCAATCCCTGGCGTAATTAAAATTTATGACAGAAAAAATTATTTTTTGCAAACTTTACTATAGAAAAGGCAATCCCTGGCGTATTTAAAATTTGAGACAGAAAAAAATGAATTTTTGAATAATTTACTATAGAAAAGGCAATCCCTGGCGTAATTATAATTTGCGACAGTATAAAATGAATTTTTGAATAATTTACTATAGAAAAGGCTATCCCTGGCGTAATTAAAATTTGCGACAGTAAAAAATTATTTTTTGAATAATTTACTATAGAAAAGGCAATCCCTGGCGTAATTAAAATTTGAGACAGAAAAAATTATTTTTTGAATAATTTACTATAGAAAAGGCAATCCCTGGCGTAATTAAAATTTGCGACAGTAAAAAATTATTTTTTGAATAATTTACTATAGAAAAGGCAATCCCTGGCGTAATTAAAATTTGCGACAGTAAAAAATGAATTTTTGAATAATTTAATATAGAAAAGGCAATCCCTGGCGTAATTATAATTTGCGACAGTAAAAAATTATTTTTTGAATAATTTACTATAGAAAAGGCAATCCCTGGCGTAATTAAAATTTGAGACAGTAAAAAATGAATTTTTGAATAATTTACTATAGAAAAGGCAATCCCTGGCGTAATTATAATTTGCGACAGTAAAAAATTATTTTTTGAATAATTTACTATAGAAAAGGCAATACTTGGCGTAATTAAAATTTGAGAGAGTAAAAAATGAATTTTTGAATAATTTACTATAGAAAAGGCAATCCCTGGCGTAATTAAAATTTGAGACAGTAAAAAATGAATTTTTGAATTATTTACTATAGAAAAGGCAATCCCTGGCGTATTTAAAATTTGAGACAGTAAAAAATGAATTTTTGAATAATTTACCATAGAAACGGCAATCCCTGGCGTAATTAAAATTTGGGACAGTAAAAAATGAATTTTTGAATAATTTACTATAGAAAAGGCAATCCCTGGCGTATTTAAAATTTGAGACAGAAAAAATTATTTTTTTGAATAATTTACTATAGAAAAGGCAATCCCTGGCGTAATTAAAATTTGCGACAGTAAAAAATTATTTTTTGAATAATTTACTATAGAGAGGGCAATCCCTGGCGTAATTAAAATTTGTGACAGAAAAAATTATTTTTTGCAAAATTTACTATAGAAAAGGCAATCCCTGGCGTAATTAAAATTTGAGACAGTAAAAAATGAATTTTTGAATAATTTACTATAGAAAAGGCAATCCCTGGCGTAATTAAAATTTGAGACAGTAAAAAATTATTTTTTGAATAATTTACTATAGAAAAGGCAATCCCTGGCGTAATTAAAATTTGAGACAGTAAAAATTATTTTTGAATAATTTACTATAGAAAAGGCAATCCCTGGCGTAATTAAAATTTGCGACAGTATAAAATGAATTTTTGAATAATTTACTATAGAAAAGGCAATTCCTGGCGTAATTATAATTAGCGACAGTAAAAAATTATTTTTTGAATAATTTACTATACAAAAGGCAATCCCTGGCGTAATTAAAATTTGCGACAGTAAAAAATGAATTTTTGAATAATTTACTATAGAAAAGGCAATCCCTGGCGTAATTAAAATTTGCGACAGTAAAAAATTATTTTTTGAATAATTTACTATAGAAAAGGCAATCCCTGGCGTAGTTACAATTTGAGACAGTAAAAAATGAATTTTTGAATAATTTACTATAGAAAAGGCAATCCCTGGCGTAATTAAAATTTGAGACAGTAAAAAAATGAATTTTTGAATAATTTACTATAGAAAAGGCAATCCCTGGCGTAATTAAAATTTGAGACAGTATAAAATTATTTTTTGCAAAATTTACTATAGAAAAGGCAATCCCTGGCGTAATTAAAATTTATGACAGAAAAAATTATTTTTGCAAAATTTACTATAGAAAAGGCAATCCCTGGCGTATTTAAAATTTGAGACAGAAAAAATTAATTTTTGAATAATTTACTATAGAAAAGGCAATCCCTGGCGTAATTATAATTTGCGACAGTATAAAATGAAATTTTGAATAATTTACTATAGAAAAGGCTATCCCTGGCGTAATTAAAATTTGCGACAGTAAAAAATTATTTTTTGAATAATTTACTATAGAAAAGGCAATCCCTGGCGTAATTAAAATTTGAGGACAGAAAAAATTATTTTTTGAATAATTTACTATAGAAAAGGCAATCCCTGGCGTAATTAAAATTTGCGACAGTAAAAAATTATTTTTTGAATAATTTACTATAGAAAAGGCAATCCCTGGCGTAATTAAAATTTGCGGACAGTAGAAAAATGAATTTTGAATAATTAATATAGAAAAGGCAATCCCTGGCGTAATTATAATTTGCGACAGTAAAAAATTATTTTTTGAATAATTTACTATAGAAAAGGCAATCCCTGGCGTAATTAAAATTTGAGACAATAAAAAATGAATTTTGAATAATTTACTATAGAAAAGGCAATCCCTGGCGTAATTATAATTTGCGACAGTAAAAAATTATTTTTTGAATAATTTACTATAGAAAAGGCAATCCCTGGCGTAATTAAAATTTGAGAGAGTAAAAAATGAATTTTTGAATAATTTACTATAGAAAAGGCAATCCCTGGCGTAATTAAAATTTGAGACAGTAAAAAATGAATTTTTGAATTATTTACTATAGAAAAGGCAATCCCTGGCTTATTTAAAATTTGAGACAGTAAAAAAATGAATTTTTGAATAATTTACTATAGAAAAGGCAATCCCTGGCGTAATTAAAATTTGGGACAGTAAAAAATGAATTTTTGAATAATTTACTATAGAAAAGGCAATCCCTGGCATATTTAAAATTTGAGACAGAAAAAATTATTTTTTGAATAATTTACTATAGAAAAGGCAATCCCTGGCGTAATTAAAATTTGCGACAGTAAAAAAATTATTTTTTGAATAATTTACTATAGAAAAGGCAATCCCTGGCGTAATTAAAATTTGTGACAGAAAAAATTATTTTTTGCAAAATTTACTATAGAAAAGGCAATCCCTGGCGTAATTAAAATTTGAGACAGTAAAAAATGAATTTTTGAATAATTTTACTATAGAAAAGGCAATCCCTGGCTTATTTAAAATTTGAGACAGTAAAAAATGAATTTTTGAATAATTTTACTATAGAAAAGGCAATCCCTGGCGTAATTAAAATTTGAGACAGTAAAAAATGAATTTTTGAATAATTTACTATAGAAAAGGCAATCCCTGGCGTAATTATAAATTTGCGACAGTACAAAATGAATTTTTGAATAATTTACTATAGAAAAGGCAATCCCTGGCGTAATTAAAATTTGCGACAGTAAAAAATTATTTTTTGAATAATTTACTATAGAAAAGGCAATCCCTGGCGTAATTAAAATTTGCGACAGTATAAAATGAATTTTTGAATAATTTACTATAGAAAAGGCAATCCCTGGCGTAATTATAATTAGCGACAGTAAAAAATTATTTTTTGAATAATTTACTATACAAAAGGCAATCCCTGGCGTAATTAAAATTTGCGACAGTAAAAAATGAATTTTTGAATAATTTCTATAGAAAAGGCAATCCCTGGCGTAATTAAAATTTGCGACAGTAAAAAATTATTTTTGAATAATTTACTATAGAAAAGGCAATCCCTGGCGTAGTTACAATTTGAGACAGTAAAAAATGAATTTTTGAATAATTTACTATAGAAAAGGCAATCCCTGGCGTAATTATAATTTGCGACAGTAAACAACTATTTTTTGAATAATTTACTATAGAAAAGGCAATCCCTGGCGTAATTAAAATTTGAGACAGTAAAAAATGAATTTTTGAATAATTTACTATAGAAAAGGCAATCCCTGGCGTAATTAAAATTTGAGACAGTATAAAATTATTTTTTGCAAAATTTACTATAGAAAAGGCAATCCCTGGCGTAATTAAAATTTATGACAGAAAAAATTATTTTTTGCAAAATTTACTATAGAAAAGGCAATCCCTGGCGTATTTAAAATTTGAGACAGAAAAAAATTAATTTTTGAATAATTTACTATAGAAAAGGCAATCCCTGGCGTAATTATAATTTGCGACAGTATAAAATGAAAATTTGAATAATTTACTATAGAAAAGGCTATCCCTGGCGTAATTAAAATTTGCGACAGTAAAAAATTATTTTTTTGAATAATTTTACTATAGAAAAGGCAATCCCTGGCGTAATTAAAATTTGAGACAGAAAAAATTATTTTTTGAATAATTACTATAGAAAAGGCAATCCCTGGCGTAATTAAAATTTGCGACAGTAAAAAATTATTTTTTGAATAATTTACTATAGAAAAGGCAATCCCTGGCGTAATTAAAATTTGCGACAGTAGAAAATGAATTTTTGAATAATTTAATATAGAAAAGGCAATCCCTGGCGTAATTATAATTTGCGACAGTAAAAAATTATTTTTTTGAATAATTTACTATAGAAAAGGCAATCCCTGGCGTAATTAAAATTTGAGACAATAAAAAATGAATTTTTGAATAATTTACTATAGAAAAGGCAATCCCTGGCGTAATTATAATTTGCGACAGTAAAAAATTATTTTTTGAATAATTTACTATAGAAAAGGCAATCCCTGGCGTAATTAAAATTTGAGAGAGTAAAAAATGAATTTTTGAATAATTTACTATAGAAAAGGCAATCCCTGGCGTAATTAAAATTTGAGACAGTAAAAAATGAATTTTTGAATTATTTACTATAGAAAAGGCAATCCCTGGCTTATTTAAAATTTGAGACAGTAAAAAATGAATTTTTGAATAATTTACTATAGAAAAGGCAATCCCTGGCGTAATTAAAATTTGGGACAGTAAAAAATGAATTTTTGAATAATTTACTATAGAAAAGGCAATCCCTGGCATATTTAAATTTGAGACAGAAAAAATTATTTTTTGAATAATTTACTATAGAAAAGGCAATCCCTGGCGTAATTAAAATTTGCGACAGTAAAAAATTATTTTTTGAATAATTTACTATAGAAAAGGCAATCCCTGCGTAATTAAAATTTGTGACAGAAAAAATTATTTTTTGCAAAATTTACTATAGAAAAGGCAATCCCCTGGCGTAATTAAAATTTGAGACAGTAAAAAATGAATTTTTGAATAATTTACTATAGAAAAGGCAATCCCTGGCTTATTTAAAATTTGAGACAGTAAAAAATGAATTTTTGAATAATTTACTATAGAAAAGGCAATCCCTGGCGTAATTAAAATTTGAGACAGTAAAAAATGAATTTTTGAATAATTTACTATAGAAAAGGCAATCCCTGGCGTAATTATAATTTGCGACAGTACAAAATGAATTTTGAATAATTTACTATAGAAAAGGCAATCCCTGGCGTAATTAAAATTTGCGACAGTAAAAAATTATTTTTTTGAATAATTTACTATAGAAAAGGCAATCCCTGGCGTAATTAAAATTTGCGACAGTATAAAATGAATTTTTGAATAATTTACTATAGAAAAGGCAATCCCTGGCGTAATTATAATTAGCGACAGTAAAAAATTATTTTTTGAATAATTTACTATACAAAAGGCAATCCCTGGCGTAATTAAAATTTGCGACAGTAAAAAATGAATTTTTGAATAATTTCTATAGAAAAGGCAATCCCTGGCGTAATTAAAATTTGCGACAGTAAAAAATTATTTTTTGAATAATTTACTATAGAAATGGCAATCCCTGGCGTAATTAAAAATTTGAGACAGTAAAAAATGAATTTTTGAATATTTACTATAGAAAAGGCAATCCCTGGCGTAATTATAATTTGCGACAGTAAAAAATTATTTTTTGAATAATTTACTATAGAAAAGGCAATCCCTGGCGTAATTAAAATTTGAGACAGTAAAAAATTAATTTTGAATAATTTACTATAGAAAAGGCAATCCCTGGCGTAATTAAAATTTGAGGCAGTAAAAAATGAATTTTTGAATAATTTACTATAGAAAAGGCAATCCCTGGCGTAATTAAAATTTGAGACAGAAAAAATTATTTTTTGAATAATTTACTATAGAAAAGGCAATCCCTGGCGTAATTAAAATTTGAGACAGTAAAAAATGAATTTTTGAATAATTTTCTATAGAAAAGGCAATCCCTGGCGTAATTAAAATTTGAGACAGTAAAAAATGAATTTTTGAATAATTTACTATAGAAAAGGCAATCCCTGGCGTAATTAAAATTTGAGACAGTAAAAAATGAATTTTTGAATAATTTACTATAGAAAAGGCAATCCCTGCGTAATTAAAATTTGAGACAGTAAAAAATGAATTTTTGAACAATTTTACTATAGAAAAGGCAATCCCTGTCGTAATTATAATTTGCGACAGTAAAAAATTATTTTTTGAATAATTTACTATAGAAAAGGCAATCCCTGGCGTAATTAAAATTTGAGACAGTAAAAAATGAATTTTTGAATAATTACTATAGAAAAGGCAATCTCTGGCGTAATTATAATTTGCGACAGTAAAAAATGAATTTTTGAATAATTTACTATAGAAAAGGCAATCCCTGGCGTAATTAAAATTTGAGACAGAAAAATTATTTTTTGAATAATTTACTATAGAAAAGGCAATCCCTGGCGTAATTAAAATTTGCGACAGTAAAAAATTATTTTTTGAATACTTTACTATAGAAAAGGCAATCCCTGGCGTAATTAAAATTTGTGACAGAAAAAATTATTTTTTGCAAAATTTACTATAGAAAAGGCAATCCCTGGCGGTAATTAAAATTTGAGACAGTAAAAAATGAATTTTTGAATAATTTACTATAGAAAAGGCTATCCCTGGCGTAATTAAAATTTGAGACAGTAAAAATGAATTTTTGAATAATTTACTATAGAAAAGGCAATCCCTGGCGTAATTATAATATGCGACACTAAACAATTATTTTTTGAATAATTTACTATAGAAAAGGCAATCCCTGGCGTAATTAAAATTTGCGACAGTAAAAAATTATTTTTTGAATAATTTACTATAGAAAAGGCAAATCCCTGGCGTAATTAAAATTTGCGACAGGTAAAAAATTATTTTTGGAAAATTTACTATAGAAAAGGCAATCCCTGGCGTAATTAAAATTTGTGACAGAAAAAATTATTTTTTGAATAATTTACTATAGAAAAAAGCAATCCCTGGCGTAATTTAAAATTGAGACAGTAAAAAATGAATTTTTGAATAATTTACTATAGAAAAGGCATTCCCTGGCGTAATTATAATTTACGACAGTAAAAAATTATTTTTTGAATTATTTACTATAGAAAAGGCAATCCCTGGCGTAATTAAAATTTGAGACAGTAAAAAATGAATTTTTGAATAATTTACTATAGAAAAGGCAATCCCTGGCGTAATTGTAATTTGCGACAGTAAAAAAATTATTTTTTGAATAATTTACTATAGAAAAGGCAATCCCTGGCGTAATTATAATTTGCGACACTAAACAATTATTTTTTGAATAATTTACTATAGAAAAGGCAATCCCTGGCGTAATTAAAATTTGCGACAGTAAAAAATTATTTTTTGAATAATTTACTATAGAAAAGGCAATCCCTGGCGTAATTAAAATTTGCGACAGTAAAAAATTATTTTTGGAAAAATTTACTATAGAAAAGGCAATCCCTGGCGTAATTAAAATTTGTGACAGAAAAAATTATTTTTTGAATAATTTACTATAGAAAAGGCAATCCCTGGCGTAATTTAAAATTGAGACAGTAAAAAATGCATTTTTGAATAATTTACTATAGAAAAGGATTCCCTGGGCGTATATTATAATTTGCGACAGTAAAAAATTATTTTTTGAATAATTTACTATAGAAAAGGCAATCCCTGGCGTAATTAAAATTTGAGACAGTAAAAAATGAATTTTTGAATAATTTACTATAGAAAAGGCAATCCCTGGCGTAATTGTAATTTGCGACAGTAAAAAATTATTTTTTGAATAATTTACTATAGAAAAGGCAATCCCTGGCGTAATTAAAATTTGAGACAGTAAAAAATGAATTTTTGAATAATTTACTATAGAAAAGGCAATCCCTGGCGTAATTAAAATTTGAGACAGTAAAAAATGAATTTTTGAATAATTTAGTATAGAAAAGGCAATCCCTGGCGTAATTAAAATTTGAGACAGTATAAAATTATTTTTTGAATAATTTACTATAGAAAAGGCAATCCTGGCGTAATTAAAATTTGAGACAGTAAAAAATGAATTTTTGAATAATTTACTATAGAAAAGCAATCCCTGGCGTAATTAAAATTTGAGACAGTAAAAAATTATTTTTTGAATAATTTACTATAGAAAAGGCAATCCCTGGCGTAATTAAAATTTGCGACAGTATAAAATTATTTTTGGCAAAATTTACTATAGAAAGGCAATCCCTGGCGTAATGATAATTTGCGACAGTATAAAATGAATTTTTGAAAAATTTACTATAGAAAAGGCAATCCCTGGCATAATTAAAATTTGAGACAGTAAAAAATGAATTTTTGAATAATTTACTATAGAAAAGGCAATCCCTGGCGTAATTATAATTTGCGACAGTAAAAATTATTTTTTGAATAATTTACTATAGAAAAGGCAATCCCTGGCGTAATTATAATTTGCGACAGTATAAAATGAATTTTTGATAATTTACTATAGAAAAGGCAATCCCTGGCGTAATTAAATTTGAGACAGTAAAAAATGAATTTTTGAATAATTTACTATAGAAAAGCAATCCCTGGCGTAATTAAAATTTGAGACAGTAAAAAATTATTTTTTGAATAATTTACTATAGAAAAGGCAATCCCTGGCGTAATTAAAATTTGCGACAGTATAAAATTATTTTTGGCAAAATTTACTATAGAAAGGCAATCCCTGGCGTAATTATAATTTGCGACAGTATAAAATGAATTTTTGAATAATTTACTATAGAAAGGCAATCCCTGGCATAATTAAAATTTGAGACAGTAAAAAATGAATTTTTGAATAATTTACTATAGAAAAGGCAATCCCTGGCGTAATTATAATTTGCGACAGTATAAAATTATTTTTTGAATAATTTACTATAGAAAAGGCAATCCCTGGCGTAATTATAATTTGCGACAGTATAAAATGAATTTTTGAATAATTTACTATAGAAAAGGCAATCCCTGGCGTAATTAAAATTTGAGACAGTAAAAAATGAATTTTTGAATAATTTACTATAGAAAAGGCAATCCCTGGCGTAATTATAATTTGCGACAGTAAAAATTATTTTTTGAATAATTTACTATAGAAAAGGCAATCCCTGGCGTAATTATAATTTGAGACAGTATAAAATTATTTTTTGAATAATTTACTATACAAAAGGCAATCCCTGGCGTAATTAAAATTTGCGACAGTAAAAAATTATTTTTTGAATAATTTACTATAGAAAAGGCAATCCCTGGCGTAATTATAATTTGAGACAGTATAAAATTATTTTTTGAATAATTTACTATACAAAAGGCAATCCCTGGCGTAATTAAAATTTGCGACAGTAAAAAATGAATTTTTGAATAATTTACTATAGAAAAGGCAATCCCTGGCGTAATTAAAATTTGAGACAGTAAAAATTGAATTTTTGAATAATTTACTATAGAAAAGGCAATCCCTGGCGTAATTAAAATTTGAGACAGTAAAAAAGGAATTTTTGAATAATTTACTATAGAAAAGGCAATCCCTGGCGTAATTAAAATTTGCGACAGTATAAAATTATTTTTTGCAAAATTTACTATAGAAAAGGCAATCCCTGGCGTAAATAAAATTTGAGACAGTAAAAAATGAATTTTTGAATAATTTACTATAGAAAAGGCAATCCCTGGCGTAATTAAAATTTGAGACAGTAAAAAATTATTTTTTGAATAATTTACTATAGAAAGGCAATCCCTGGCGTAATTAAAATTTAAGACAGTAAAAAAATGAATTTTTGAATAATTTACTATAGAAAAGGCAATCCCTGGCGTAATTAAAATTTGAGACAGTAAAAAATGAATTTTTGAATAATTTACTATAGAAAAGGCAATCCCTGGTCGTAATTAAAATTTGAGGACAGTAAAAAATGAATTTTTGAATAATTTACTATAGAAAAGGCAATCCCTGGCGTATTTAAAATTTGAGACAGTAAAAAATTATTTTTTGAATAATTTACTATAGAAAAGGCAATCCCTGGCGTAATTAAAATTCGAGACAGTAAAAAATGAATTTTTGAATAATTTACTATAGAAAAGGCAATCCCTGGCGTAAATTATAATTTGCGAAAGTAAAAATTATTTTTTGAATAATTTACTATAGAAAAGGCAATCCCTGGCGTAATTAAAATCTGCGACAGTAAAAAATTATTTTTGAATAATTTACTATAGAAAAGGCAATCCCTGGCGTAATTAAAATTTGCGACACTAAACAATTATTTTTTGAATAATTTACTATAGAAAAGGCAATCCCTGGCGTAATTAAAATTTGAGACAGTATAAAATTATTTTTTGAATAATTTACTACAGAAAAGGCAATCCCTGGCGTAATTAAAATTTGAGACAGTAAAAAATTATTTTATGAATAATTTACTATAGAAAAGGCAATCCCTGGCGTAATTAAAATTTGCGACACTAAACAATTATTTTTTGCAAAATTTACTATAGAAAAGGCAATCCCTGGCGTAATTAAAATTTGCGACAGTAAAAAATGAATTTTTGAATAATTTACTATAGAAAAGGCAATCCCTGGCGCAGTTAAAATTTGAGACAGTAAAAAATGAATTTTTGAATAATTTACTATAGAAAAGGCAATCCCTGGCGTAATTAAAATTTGCGACAGTAAAAAATGAATTTTTGAATAATTTACTATAGAAAAGGCAATCCCTGGCGCAATTAAAATTTGAGACAGTAAAAAATGAATTTTTGTATAATTTACTATCGAAAAGGCAATCCCTGGCGTAATTAAAATTTGAGACAGTAAAAAATTATTTTTTGCAAAATTTACTATAGAAAAGGCAATCCCTGGCGTAATTAAAATTTGAGACAGTAAAAAATGAATTTTTGAATAATTTACTATAGAAAAGGCAATCCCTGGCGTAATTAAAATTTGAGACAGTGAAAATTGAATTTTTGAATAATTTACTATAGAAAAGGCAATCCCTGGCGTAATTAAAATTTGAGACAGTAAAAAAGGAATTTTTGAATAATTTACTATAGAAAAGGCAATCCCTGGCGTAATTAAAATTTGCGACAGTATAAAATTATTTTTTGCAAAATTTACTATAGAAAAGGCAATCCCTGGCGTATTTAAAATTTGAGACAGTAAAAAATGAATTTTTGAATAATTTACTATAGAAAAGGCAATCCCTGGCGTAATTAAAATTTGAGACAGTAAAAAATTATTTTTTGAATAATTTACTATAGAAAAGGCAATCCCTGGCGTAATTAAAATTTGAGACAGTAAAAAATGAATTTTTGAATAATTTACTATAGAAAAGGCAATCCCTGGCGTAATTAAAATTTGAGACAGTAAAAAATGAATTTTTGAATAATTTACTATAGAAAAGGCAATCCCTGGCGTAATTAAAATTTGAGACAGTAAAAAATGAATTTTTGAATAATTTAGTATAGAAAAGGCAATCCCCTGGCGTAATTAAAAATTTGAGACAGTATAAAATTATTTTTTGAATAATTTACTATAGAAAAGGCAATCCCTGGCGTAATTAAAATTTGACACAGTAAAAAATGAATTTTTGAATAATTTACTATAGAAAAGCAATCCCTGGCGTAATTAAAATTTGAGACAGTAAAAAATTATTTTTTGAATAATTTACTATAGAAAAGGCAATCCCTGGCGTAATTAAAATTTGCGACAGTATATAAATTATTTTTGGCAAAATTTACTATAGAAAGGCAATCCCTGGCGTAATTATAATTTGCGACAGTATAAAATGAATTTTTGAATAATTTACTATAGAAATGGCAATCCCTGGCATAATTAAAATTTGAGACAGTAAAAAATGAATTTTTGAATAATTTACTATAGAAAAGGCAATCCCTGGCGTAATTATAATTTGCGACAGTAAAAATTATTTTTTGAATAATTTACTATAGAAAAGGCAATCCCTGGCGTAATTATAATTTGCGACAGTATAAAATGAATTTTTGAATAATTTACTATAGAAAAGGGCAATCCCTGGCGTAATTAAAATTTGAGACAGTAAAAAATGAATTTTTGAATAATTACTATAGAAAATGGCAATCCCTGGCGTAATTATAATTTGCGACAGTAAAAATTATTTTTTGAATAATTTACTATAGAAAAGGCAATCCCTGGCGTAATTATAATTTGAGACAGTATAAAATTATTTTTTGAATAATTTACTATACAAAAGGCAATCCCTGGCGTAATTAAAATTTGCGACAGTAAAAAATGAATTTTGAATAATTTACTATAGAAAAGGCAATCCCTGGCGTAATTAAAATTTGAGACAGTAAAAATTGAATTTTTGAATAATTTACTATAGAAAAGGCAATCCCTGGCGTAATTAAAATTTGAGACAGTAAAAAAGGAATTTTTGAATAATTTACTATAGAAAAGGCAATCCCTGGCGTAATTAAAATTTGCGACAGTATAAAATTATTTTTTGCAAAATTTACTATAGAAAAGGCAATCCCTGGCGTAAATAAAATTTGAGACAGTAAAAAATTAATTTTTGAATAATTACTATAGAAAAGGCAATCCCTGGCGTAATTAAAATTTGAGACAGTAAAAAATTATTTTTTGAATAATTTACTATAGAAAAGGCAATCCTGGCGTAATTAAAATTTAAGACAGTAAAAAATGAATTTTTGAATAATTTACTATAGAAAAGGCAATCCCTGGCGTAATTAAAATTTGAGACAGTAAAAAATGAATTTTTGAATAATTTACTACAGAAAAGGCAATCCCTGGCGTAATTAAAATTTGAGACAGTAAAAAATGAATTTTTGAATAATTTACTATAGAAAAGGCAATCCCTGGCGTATTTAAAATTTGAGACAGTAAAAAATTATTTTTTGAATAATTTACTATAGAAAAGGCAATCCCTGGCGTAATTAAAATTGGAGACAGTAAAAAATGAATTTTTGAATAATTTACAATAGAAAAGGCAATCCCTGCGTAATTATAATTTGCGAAAGTAAAAATTATTTTTTGAATAATTTACTATAGAAAAGGCAATCCCTGGCGTAATTAAAATCTGCGACAGTAAAAAATTATTTTTTGAATAATTTCCTATAGAAAAGGCAATCCCTGGCGTAATTAAAATTTGCGACACTAAACAATTATTTTTTGAATAATTTACTATAGAAAAGGCAATCCCTGGCTAATTAAAATTTGAGACAGTAAAAAATTATTTTTTGAATAATTTACTATAGAAAAGGCAATCCCTGGCGTAATTAAAATTTGAGACAGTAAAAAATGAATTTTTGAATAATTTACTATAGAAAAGGCAATCCCTGGCGTAATTAAAATTTGAGACAGTAAAAAATGAATTTTTGAATAATTTACTATAGAAAAGGCTATCCCTGGCGTAATTAAAATTTGAGACAGTAAAAAATGAATTTTTGAATAATTTACTATAGAAAAGGCAATCCCTGGCGTATTTTAAAATTTGAGACAGTAAAAAATTATTTTATTGAATAATTTACTATAGAAAAGGCAATCCCTGGTGTAATTAAAATTTGAGACAGTAAAAATGAATTTTTGAATAATTTACTATAGAAAAGGCAATCCCTGGCGTAATTATAATTTGCGAAAGTAAAAATTATTTTTTGAATAATTTACTATAGAAAGGCAATCCCTGGCGTAATTAAAATTTGCGACAGTAAAAAATTATGTTTTGAATAATTTACTATAGAGAAAGGCGATCCCTGGCGTAATTAAAATTTGCGACACTACACAATTATTTTTTGAATAAATTTACTATAGAAAAGGCAATCCCTGGCGTAATTAAAATTTGAGACAGTATAAAATTATTTTTTGAATAATTTACTATAGAAAAGGCAATCCCTGGCGTAATTTAAAATTTGAGACAGTAAAAAATTATTTTTTGAATAATTTACTATAGAAAAGGCAATCCCTGCGTAATTAAAATTTGCGACACTAAACAATTATTTTTTGCAAAATTTACTATAGAAAAGGCAATCCCTGGCGTAATTAAAATTTGCGACAGTAAAAAATGAATTTTTGAAATAATTTACTATAGAAAAGGCAATCCCTGGCGCAATTAAAATTTGAGACAGTAAAAATGAATTTTTGAATAATTTACTATAGAAAAGGCAATCCCTGGCGTAATTAAAATTTTGAGACTAAAAAATTATTTTTTGCAAAATTTACTATAGAAAAGGCAATCCCTGGCGTAATTAAAATTTGAGACAGTAAAAATGAATTTTTGAATAATTTACCTATAGAAAAGGCAATCCCTGGCGTAATTAAAAATTTTGAGACAGTAAAAAATGAATTTTTGAATAATTTACTATAGAAAAGGCAATCCCTGGCGTAATTAAAATTTGAGACAGTAAAAAAGGTAATTTTTGAATAATTTACTATAGAAAAGGCAATCCCTGGCGTAATTAAAATTTGCGATAGTATAAAATTATTTTGCAAAATTTACTATAGAAAAGGCAATCCCTTGGCGTAATTAAAATTTGAGACAGTAAAAAATGAATTTTTGAATAATTTACTTATAGAAAAGGCAATCCCTGGCGTAATTAAAATTTGAGACAGTAAAAAATGATTTTTTGAATAATTTACTATAGAAAAGGCAATCCCTGGCGTAATTAAAATTTGAGACAGTAAAAAATGAATTTTTGAATAATTTACTATAGAAAAGGCAATCCCTGGCGTATTTAAAATTTGAGACAGTAAAAAATTATTTTTTGAATAATTTACTATAGAAAAGGCAATCCCTGGCGTAATTAAAATTTGAGACAGTAAAAAATGAATTTTTGAATAATTTACTATAGAAAAGGCAATCCCTGGCGTAATTAAAATTTGAGACAGTAAAAAATTATTTTTTGAATAATTTACTATAGAAAAGGCAATCCCTGGCGTAATTAAAATTTGTGACAGAAAAAATGAATTTTTGAATAATTTACTATAGAAAAGGCAATCCCTGGCGTAATTATAATTTGCGACACTAAACAATGAATTTTTGAATAATTTACTATAGAAAAGGCAATCCCTGGCGTAATTATAATTTGCGACAGTAAAAATTATTTTTTGAATAATTCACTATAGAAAAGGCAATCCCTGGCGTAATTATAATTTGCGACAGTATAAAATGAATTTTTGAATAATTTACTATAGAAAAGGCAATCCCTGGCGTAATTAAAATTTGAGACAGTAAAAAATGAATTTTTGAATAATTTACTATAGAAAAGGCAATCCCTGGCGTAATTAAAATTTGCGACACTAAACAATTATTTTTTGAATAATTTACTATAGAAAAGGCAATCCCTGGCGTAATTATAATTTGAGACAGTATAAAATTATTTTTTGAATAATTTACTATAGAAAAGGCAATCCCTGGCGTAATTAAAATTTGAGACAGTAAAAAATGAATTTTTGTATAATTTACTATAGAAAAGGCAATCCCTGGCGTAATTAAAATTTGAGACAGTAAAAAATGAATTTTTGAATAATTTACTATAGAAAAAGGCAATCCCTGGCGTAATTAAAATTTGAGACAGTAAAAAATGAATTTTTGAATAATTTACTATAGAAAAGGCAATCCCTGGCGTATTTAAAATTTGCGACAGTAAAAAATTATTTTTTGAATAATTTACTATAGAAAAGGCAATCCCTGGCGTAATTAAAATTTGCGACACTACACAATTATTTTTTGAATAATTTACTATAGAAAAGGCAATCCCTGGCGTAATTAAAATTTGAGACAGTATAAAATTATTTTTTTGAATAATTTACTATAGAAAAGGGCAATCCCTGGGCGTAATTAAAATTTGAGACAGTAAAAATTATTTTTTGAATAATTTACTATAGAAAAGGCAATCCCTGGCGTAATTAAAATTTTGCGACACTAAACAATTATTTTTTGCAAAATTTAAAAGGCAATCCCTGGCGTAATTAAAATTTGCGACAGTAAAAAATGAATTTTTGAATAATTTACTATAGAAAAGGCAATCCCTGGCGCAATTAAAATTTGAGACAGTAAAAAATGAATTTTTGAATAATTTACTATAGAAAAGGCAATCCCTGGCGTAATTAAAATTTGCGACACTAAACAATTATTTTTTGCAAAATTTACTATAGAAAAGGCAATCCCTGGCGTAATTAAAATTTGCGACAGTAAAAAATGACTTTTTGAATAATTTACTATAGAAAAGGCAATCCCTGGCGCAATTAAAATTTGAGACAGTAAAAAATGAATTTTTGAATAATTTACTATAGAAAAGGCAATCCCTGGCGTAATTAAAATTTGAGACAGTAAAAAATTATTTTTTGCAAAATTTACTATAGAAAAGGCAATCCCTGGCGTAATTAAAATTTGAGACAGTAAAAAATGAATTTTTGAATAATTTACTATAGAAAAGGCAATCCCTGGCGTAATTAAAATTTGAGACAGTAAAAAATGAATTTTTGAATAATTTACTATAGAAAAGGCAATCCCTGGCGTAATTAAAATTTGAGACAGTAAAAAAGGAATTTTTGAATAATTTACTATAGAAAAGGCAATCCCTGGCGTAATTAAAATTTGCGACAGTATAAAATTATTTTTTGCAAAATTTACTATAGAAAAGGCAATCCCTGGCGTAATTAAAATTTGAGACAGTAAAAAATGAATTTTTGAATAATTTACTATAGAAAAGGCAATCCCTGGCGTAATTAAAATTTGAGACAGTAAAAAATTATTTTTTGAATAATTTACTATAGAAAAGGCAATCCCTGGCGTAATTAAAATTTGAGACAGTAAAAAATGAATTTTTGAATAATTTACTATAGAAAAGGCAATCCCTGGCGTAATTAAAATTTGAGACAGTAAAAAATGAATTTTTGAATAATTTACTATAGAAAAGGCAATCCCTGGCGTAATTAAAATTTGAGACAGTAAAAAATGAATTTTTGAATAATTTACTATAGAAAAGGCAATCCCTGGCGTATTTAAAATTTGAGACAGTAAAAATTATTTTTTGAATAATTTACTATAGAAAAGGCAATCCCTGGCGTAATTAAAATTTGAGACAGTAAAAAATGAATTTTTGAATAATTTACTATAGAAAAGGCAATCCCTGGCGTAATTAAAATTTGAGACAGTAAAAAATTATTTTTTGAATAATTTACTATAGAAAAGGCAATCCCTGGCGTAATTAAAATTTGTGACAGAAAAAATGAATTTTTGAATAATTTACTATAGAAAAGGCAATCCCTTGCGTAATTATAATTTGCGACACTAAACAATGAATTTTTGAATAATTTACTATAGAAAAGGCAATCCCTGGCGTAATTATAATTTGCGACAGTAAAAATTATTTTTTGAATAATTTACTATAGAAAAGGCAATCCCTGGCGTAATTATAATTTGCGACAGTATAAAATGAATTTTTGAATAATTTACTATAGAAAAGGCAATCCCTGGCGTAATTAAAATTTGAGACAGTAAAAAATGAATTTTTGAATAATTTACTATAGAAAAGGCAATCCCTGGCGTAATTATAATTTGCGAAAGTAAAAATTATTTTTTGAATAATTTACTATAGAAAAGGCAATCCCTGGCGTAATTATAATTTGAGACAGTATAAAATTATTTTTTGAATAATTTACTATAGAAAAGGCAATCCCTGGCGTAATTAAAATTTGCGACAGTAAAAAAATGAATTTTTGAATAATTTACTATACAAAAGGCAATCCCTGGCGTAATTAAAATTTGAGACAGTAAAAAATGAATTTTTGAATAATTTACTATAGAAAAGGCAATCCCTGGCGTAATTAAAATTTGAGAGAGTAAAAAATTATTTTTTGCAAAATTTACTATAGAAAAGGCAATCCCTGGCGTAATTAAAATTTGAGACAGTAAAAAATGAATTTTTGTATAATTTACTATAGAAAAGGCAATCCCTGGCGTAATTAAAATTTGAGACAGTAAAAAATGAATTTTTGAATAATTTACTATAGAAAAGGCAATCCCTGGCGTAATTAAAATTTGAGACAGTAAAAAATGAATTTTTGAATAATTTACTATAGAAAAGGCAATCCCTGGCGTATTTAAAATTTGCGACAGTAAAAAATTATTTTTTGAATAATTTACTATAGAAAAGGCAATCCCTGGCGTAATTAAAATTTGAGACAGTAAAAAATTAATTTTTGAATAATTTACTATAGAAAAGGCAATCCCTGGCGTAATTAAAATTTGCGACAGTAAAAATTATTTTTTGAATAATTTACTATAGAAAAGGCAATCCCTGGCGTAATTATAATTTGAGACAGTAAAAAATGAATTTTTGAATAATTTACTATAGAAAAGGCAATCCCTGGCGTAATTATAATTTGCGACACTAAACAATTATTTTTTGAATAATTTACAATAGAAAAGGCAATCCCTGGCGTAATTAAAATTTGCGACAGTAAAAAATTATTTTTTGAATAATTTACTATAGAAAAGGCAATCCCTGGCTTAATTAAAATTTGCGACAGTAAAAAATTATTTTTGGCAAAATTTACTATAGAAAAGGCAATCCCTGGCGTAATTAAAATTTGTGACAGAAAAAATTATTTTTTGAATAATTTACTATAGAAAAGGCAATCCCTGGCGTAATTAAAATTTGAGACAGTAAAAAATGAATTTTTGAATAATTTACTATAGAAAAGGCAATCCCTGGCGTAATTATAATTTGCGACAGTAAAAAATTATTTTTTGAATAATTTACTATAGAAAAGGCAATCCCTGGCGTAATTAAAATTTGAGACAGTAAAAAATGAATTTTTGAATAATTTACTATAGAAAAGGCAATCCCTGGCGTAATTATAATTTGCGACTGTAAAAAATTATTTTTTGAATAATTTACTATAGAAAAGGCAATCCCTGGCGTAATTAAAATTTGAGACAGTAAAAAATGAATTTTTGAATAATTTACTATAGAAAAGGCAATCCCTAGCGTAATTATAATTTGCGACACTAAACAATTATTTTTTGAATAATTTACTATAGAAAAGGCAATCCCTGGCGTAATTAAAATTTGAGACAGTATAAAATTATTTTTTGAATAATTTACTATAGAAAAGGCAATCCCTGGCGTAATTAAAATTTGCGACAGTATAAAATGAATTTTTGAATAATTTACTATACAAAAGGAAAACCCTGGCGTAATTAAAATTTGTGACAGAAAAAATTATTTTTTGCAAAATTTACTATAGAAAAGGCAATCCCTGGCGTAATTAAAATTTGAGACAGTAAAAAATGAATTTTTGAATAATTCACTATAGAAAAGGCAATCCCTGGCGTAATTAAAATTTGAGACAGTATAAAATTATTTTTTGCAAAATTTACTATAGAAAAGGCAATCCCTGGCGTAATTATAATTTGCGACAGTAAAAATTATTTTTTGAATAATTTACTATAGAAAAGGCAATCCCTGGCGTAATTATAATTTGAGACAGTAAAAAATGAATTTTTGAATAATTTACTATAGAAAAGGCAATCCCTGGCGTAATTAAAAATTGAGACAGTAAAAAATGAACTTTTGAATAATTTACTATAGAAAAGGCAATCCCTGGCGTAATTAAAATTTGAGACAGTAAAAAATGAATTTTTCAATAATTTACTATAGAAAAGGCAATCCCTGGGGTAGTTAAAATTTGCGACAGTAAAAAATGAATTTTTGAATAATTTACTATAGAAAAGGCAATCCCTGGCGTAATTAAAATTTGCGACAATATAAAATTATTTTTTGCAAAATTTACTATAGAAAAGGCAATCCCTGGCGTAATTAAAATTTGAGACAGTAAAAAATGAATTTTTGAATAATTTACTATAGAAAAGGCAATCCCTGGCGTAATTAAAATTTGAGACAGTAAAAAATTATTTTTTGAATAATTTACTATAGAAAAGGCAATCCCTGGCGTAATTAAAATTTGAGACAGTAAAAAATGAATTTTTGAATAATTTACTATAGAAAAGGCAATCCCTGGCGTAATTAAAATTTGAGACAGTAAAAAATGAATTTTTGAATAATTTACTATAGAAAAGGCAATCCCTGGCGTAATTAAAATTTGAGACAGTAAAAAATGAATTTTTGAATAATTTACTATAGAAAAGGCAATCCCTGGCGTATTTAAATTTTGCGACAGTAAAAAATGAATTTTTGAATAATTTACTATAGAAAAGGCAATCCCTGGAGTAATTAAAATTTGAGACAGTAAAAAATGAATTTTTGAATAATTTACTATAGAAAAGGCAATCCCTGGCGTAATTAAAATTTGAGACAGTAAAAAATGAATTTTTGAATAATTTACTATAGAAAAGGCAATCCCTGGCGTAATTAAAATTTGAGACAGTATAAAATTATTTTTTGCAAAATTTACTATAGAAAAGGCAATCCCTGGTGTATTTAAAATTTGCGACAGTAAAAAATTATTTTTTGAATAATTTACTATAGAAAAGGCAATCCCTGGCGTAATTAAAATTTGAGACAGTAAAAAATGAATTTTTGAATAATTTACTATAGAAAAGGCAATCCCTGGCGTAATTAAAATTTGAGTCAGTAAAAAATTATTTTTTGAATAATTTACTATAGAAAAGGCAATCCCTGGCGTAATTAAAATTTGTGACAGAAAAAATGAATTTTTGAATAATTTACTATAGAAAAGGCAATCCCTGGCATAATTATAATTTGCGACACTAAACAATGAATTTTTGAATAATTTACTATAGAAAAGGCAATCCCTGGCGTAATTAAAATTTGAGACAGTAAAAAATTATTTTTTGAATAATTTACTATAGAAAAGGCAATCCCTGGCGTAATTAAAATTTGAGACAGTAAAAAATGAATTTTTGAATAATTTACTATAGAAAAGGCAATCCCTGGCGTAATTAAAATTTGAGACAGTAAAAAATGAATTTTTGAATAATTTACTATAGAAAAGGCAATCCTGGCGTAATTAAAATTTGAGACAGTAAAAAATGAATTTTTGAATAATTTACTATAGAAAAGGCAATCCCTGGCGTATTTAAATTTTGCGACAGTAAAAAATGAATTTTTGAATAATTTACTATAGAAAAGGCAATCCCTGGAGTAATTAAAATTTGAGACAGTAAAAAATGAATTTTTGAATAATTTACTATAGAAAAGGCAATCCCTGGCGTAATTAAAATTTGAGACAGTAAAAAATGAATTTTTGAATAATTTACTATAGAAAAGGCAATCCCTGGCGTAATTAAAATTTGAGACAGTATAAAATTATTTTTTGCAAAATTTACTATAGAAAAGGCAATCCCTGGTGTATTTAAAATTTGCGACAGTAAAAAATTATTTTTTGAATAATTTACTATAGAAAAGGCAATCCCTGGCGTAATTAAAATTTGAGACAGTAAAAAATGAATTTTTGAATAATTTACTATAGAAAAGGCAATCCCTGGCGTAATTAAAATTTGAGTCAGTAAAAAATTATTTTTTGAATAATTTACTATAGAAAAGGCAATCCCTGGCGTAATTAAAATTTGTGACAGAAAAAATGAATTTTTGAATAATTTACTATAGAAAAGGCAATCCCTGGCATAATTATAATTTGCGACACTAAACAATGAATTTTTGAATAATTTACTATAGAAAAGGCAATCCCTGGCGTAATTATAATTTGCGACAGTAAAAATTATTTTTTGAATAATTTACTATAGAAAAGGCAATCCCTGGCGTAATTATAATTTGCGACAGTATAAAATGAATTTTTGAATAATTTACTATATAAAAGGCAATCCCAGGCGTAATTAAAATTTGAGACAGTAAAAAATGAATTTTTGAATAATTTACTATAGAAAAGGCAATCCCTGGCGTAATTATAATTTGCGACAGTAAAAATTAATTTTTGAATAATTTACTATAGAAAAGGCAATCCCTGGCGTAATTAAAATTTGCGACAGTAAAAATTATTTTTTGAATAATTTACTATAGAAAAGGCAATCCCTGGCGTAATTATAATTTGAGACAGTAAAAAATGAATTTTTGAATAATTTACTATAGAAAAGGCAATCCCTGGCGTAATTATAATTTGCGACACTAAACAATTATTTTTTGAATAATTTACAATAGAAAAGGCAATCCCTGGCGTAATTAAAATTTGCGACAGTAAAAAATTATTTTTTGAATAATTTACTATAGAAAAGGCAATCCCTGGCTTAATTAAAATTTGCGACAGTAAAAAATTATTTTTGGCAAAATTTACTATAGAAAAGGCAATCCCTGGCGTAATTAAAATTTGTGACAGAAAAAATTATTTTTTGAATAATTTACTATAGAAAAGGCAATCCCTGGCGTAATTAAAATTTGAGACAGTAAAAAATGAATTTTTGAATAATTTACTATAGAAAAGGCAATCCCTGGCGTAATTATAATTTGCGACAGTAAAAAATTATTTTTTGAATAATTTACTATAGAAAAGGCAATCCCTGGCGTAATTAAAATTTGAGACAGTAAAAAATGAATTTTTGAATAATTTACTATAGAAAAGGCAATCCCTGGCGTAATTATAATTTGCGACTGTAAAAAATTATTTTTTGAATAATTTACTATAGAAAAGGCAATCCCTGGCGTAATTAAAATTTGAGACAGTAAAAAATGAATTTTTGAATAATTTACTATAGAAAAGGCAATCCCTAGCGTAATTATAATTTGCGACACTAAACAATTATTTTTTGAATAATTTACTATAGAAAAGGCAATCCCTGGCGTAATTAAAATTTGAGACAGTATAAAATTATTTTTTGAATAATTTACTATAGAAAAGGCAATCCCTGGCGTAATTAAAATTTGCGACAGTATAAAATGAATGTTTGAATAATTTACTATACAAAAGGAAAACCCTGGCGTAATTAAAATTTGTGACAGAAAAAATTATTTTTTGCAAAATTTACTATAGAAAAGGCAATCCCTGGCGTAATTAAAATTTGAGACAGTAAAAAATGAATTTTTGAATAATTCACTATAGAAAAGGCAATCCCTGGCGTAATTAAAATTTGAGACAGTATAAAATTATTTTTTGCAAAATTTACTATAGAAAAGGCAATCCCTGGCGTAATTATAATTTGCGACAGTAAAAATTATTTTTTGAATAATTTACTATAGAAAAGGCAATCCCTGGCGTAATTATAATTTGAGACAGTAAAAAATGAATTTTTGAATAATTTACTATAGAAAAGGCAATCCCTGGCGTAATTAAAAATTGAGACAGTAAAAAATGAACTTTTGAATAATTTACTATAGAAAAGGCAATCCCTGGCGTAATTAAAATTTGAGACAGTAAAAAATGAATTTTTCAATAATTTACTATAGAAAAGGCAATCCCTGGGGTAGTTAAAATTTGCGACAGTAAAAAATGAATTTTTGAATAATTTACTATAGAAAAGGCAATCCCTGGCGTAATTAAAATTTGCGACAATATAAAATTATTTTTTGCAAAATTTACTATAGAAAAGGCAATCCCTGGCGTAATTAAAATTTGAGACAGTAAAAAATGAATTTTTGAATAATTTACTATAGAAAAGGCAATCCCTGGCGTAATTAAAATTTGAGACAGTAAAAAATTATTTTTTGAATAATTTACTATAGAAAAGGCAATCCCTGGCGTAATTAAAATTTGAGACAGTAAAAAATGAATTTTTGAATAATTTACTATAGAAAAGGCAATCCCTGGCGTAATTAAAATTTGAGACAGTAAAAAATGAATTTTTGAATAATTTACTATAGAAAAGGCAATCCCTGGCGTAATTAAAATTTGCGACAGTATAAAATTATTTTTGGCAAAATTTCCTATAGAAAAGGCAATCCCTGGCGTAATTATAATTTGCGACAGTATAAAATGAATTTTTGAATAATTTACTATAGAAAACTCAATCCCTGGCGTAATTAAAATTTGAGACAGTAAAAAATGAATTTTTGAATAATTTACTATAGAAAAGGCAATCCCTGGCGTAATTATAATTTGCGACAATAAAAATTATTTTTTGAATAATTTACTATAGAAAAGGCAATCCCTGGCGTAATTATAATTTGCGACAGTATAAAATGAATTTTTGAATAATTTACTATAGAAAAGGCAATCCCTGGCGTAATTAAAATTTGAGACAGTAAAAAATGAATTTTTGAATAATTTACTATAGAAAAGGCAATCCGTGGCGTAATTATAATTTGCGACAGTTAAAATTATTTTTTGAATAATTTACTATAGAAAAGGCAATCTCTGGCTTAATTATAATTTGGGACAGTATAAAATTATTTTTTGAATAATTTACTATAGAATAGGCAATCCCTGGCGTAGTTAAAATTTGCGATAGTAAAAAATGAATTTTTGAATAATTTACTATAGAAAAGGCAATCCCTGGCGTAATTAAAATTTGAGACAGTAAAAACTTATTTTTTGAATAATTTACTATAGAAAAGGCAATCCCTGGCGTAATTAAAATTTGAGACAGTAAAAAATGAATTTTTGAATAATTTACTATAGAAAAGGCAATCCCTGGCGTAATTAAAATTTGAGACAGTAAAAAATGAATTTTTGAATAATTTACTATAGAAAAGGCAATCCGTGGCGTAATTATAATTTGCGACAGTAAAAATTATTTTTTGAATAATTTACTATAGAAAAGGCAATCTCTGGCGTAATTATAATTTGGGACAGTATAAAATTATTTTTTGAATAATTTACTATAGAATAGGCAATCCCTGGCGTAATTAAAATTTGCGACAGTAAAAAACGAATTTTTGAATAATTTACTATAGAAAAGGCAATCCCTGGCGTAATTAAAATTTGAGACAGTAAAAACTTATTTTTTGAATAATTTACTATAGAAAAGGCAATCCCTGGCGTAATTAAAATTTGAGACAGTAAAAAATGATTTTTTGAATAATTTACTATAGAAAAGGCAATCCCTGGCGTAATTAAAATTTGAGACAGTAAAAAATGAATTTTTGAATAATTTACTATAGAAAAGGCAATCCCTGGCGTAATTAAAATTTGAGACAGTAAAAAATGAATTTTTGAATAATTTACTATAGAAAAGGCAATCCCTGGCGTAATTAAAATTTGCGACAGTAAAAAATGAATTTTTGAATAATTTACTATAGAAAAGGTAATCCCTTGCGTAATTAGTAAAAAATGAATTTTTGAATAATTTACTATAGAAAAGGCAATCCCTGGCGTAATTAAAATTTGAGACAGTAAAAAATGAATTTTTGAATAATTTACTATAGAAAAGGCAATCCCTGGCATAATTAAAATTTGAGACAGTAAAAAATTATTTTTTGAATAATTTACTATAGAAAAGGCAATCCCTGGCGTAATTAAAATTTGCGACAGTATAAAATTATTTTTGGCAAAATTTACTATAGAAAAGGCAATCCCTGGCGTAATTATAATTTGCGACAGTATAAAATGAATTTTTGAATAATTTACTATAGAAAACGCAATCCCTGGCGTAATTAAAATTTGAGACAGTAAAAAATGAATTTTTGAATAATTTACTATAGAAAAGGCAATCCCTGGCGTAATTATAATTTGCGACAGTAAAAATTATTTTTTGAATAATTTATTATAGAAAAGGCAATCCTTGGCGTAAATATAATTTGGGACAGTATAAAATTATTTTTTGAATAATTTACTATAGAAAAGGCAATCCCTGGCGTAATTAAAATTTGCGACAGTAAAAAATGAATTTTTGAATAATTTACTATAGAAAAGGCAATCCCTGGCGTAATTAAAATTTGAGACAGTAAAAAATGAATTTTTGAATAATTTACTATAGAAAAGGCAATCCCTGGCGTAATTAAAATTTGAGACAGTAAAAAATTATTTTTTGCAAAATTTACTATAGAAAAGGCAATCCCTGGCGTAATTAAAATTTGAGACAGTAAAAAATGAATTTTTGAATAATTTACTATAGAAAAGGCAATCCCTGGCGTAATTATAATTTCCGACAGTATAAAATAAATTTTTGAATAATTTACTATAGAAAAGGCAATCCCTGGCGTAATTAAAATTTGAGACAGTAAAAAATGAATTTTTCAATAATTTACTATAGAAAAGGCAATCCCTGGCGTAATTATAATTTGCGACAGTAAAAATTATTTTTTGAATAATTTATTATAGAAAAGGCAATCCTTGGCGTAATTATAATTTGGGACAGTATAAAATTATTTTTTGAATAATTTACTATAGAAAAGGCAATCCCTGGCGTAAATAAAATTTGCGACAGTAAAAAATGAATTTTTGAATAATTTACTATAGAAAAGGCAATCCCTGGCGTAATTAAAATTTGAGACAGTAAAAAATGAATTTTTGAATAATTTACTATAGAAAAGGCAATCCCTGGCGTAATTAAAATTTGAGACAGTAAAAAATTATTTTTGCAAAATTTACTATAGAAAAGGCAATCCCTGGCGTAATTAAAATTTGAGACAGTAAAAAATGAATTTTTGAATAATTTACTATAGAAAAGGCAATCCCTGGCGTAATTAAAATTTGAGACAGTAAAAAATTATTTTTTGAATAATTTACTATAGAAAAGGCAATCCCTGGCGTAATTAAAATTTGAGACAGTAAAAAATGAATTTTTGAATAATTTACTATAGAAAAGGCAATCCCTGAAGTAATTAAAATTTGCGACAGTAAACAATTAATTTTTGAATAATTTACTATAGAAAAGGCAATCCCTGGCGTAATTATAATTTGCGACAGTAAAAAATGAATTTTTGAATAATTTACTATAGAAAAGGCAATCCCTGGCGTATTTAAAATTTGCGACAGTAAAAATGAATTTTTGAATAATTTACTATAGAAAAGGAAATCCCTGGCGTAATTAAAATTTGAGACAATAAAAAATGAATTTTTGAATAATTTACTATAGAAAAGGCAATCCCTGGCGTAATTATAATTTGAGACAGTATAAAATTATTTTTTGAATAATTTACTATAGAAAAGGCAATCCCTGGCGTAATTAAAATTTGAGACAGTATAAAATTATTTTTTGAATTATTTACTATTGAAAAGGCAATCCCTGGCGTAATTAAAATTTGAGACAGTAAAAAATGAATTTTTGAATAATTTACTATAGAAAAGGCAATCCCTGGCGTAATGAAAATTTGAGACAGTAAAAAATTATTTTTTGAATAATTTACTATAGAAAAGGCAATCCCTGGCGTAATTAAAATTTGAGACAGTAAAAAATGAATTTTTGAATAATTTACTATAGAAAAGGCAATCCCTGGCGTAATTAAAATTTGAGACAGTAAAAAATGAATTTTTGAATAATTTACTATAGAAAAGGCAATCCCTGGCGTAATTAAAATTTGAGACAGTAAAAAATGAATTTTTGAATAATTTACTATAGAAAAGGCAATCCCTGGCGTATTTAAAATTTGCGACAGTAAAAAATGAATTTTTGAATAATTTACTATAGAAAAGGAAATCCCTGGCGTAATTAAAATTTGAGACAATAAAAAATGAATTTTTGAATAATTTACTATAGAAAAGGCAATCCCTGGCGTAATTAAAATTTGGGACAGTAA
>CAWVNZ010003086.1:0-27500 GCA_963930735.1 Dioctria linearis
GAACATTCTTTAGACCTGTCGTTTGCAATGACCGCTTCCCCAACTCCACTTTCAATTCCTGTATGCGAAGCTCCTCTAGTTTGCGTCCCATTCTTGCGCGATTTCACAAAATTAATCACTCTTTGAATTTCAAAGTCAAATGCCACCACTTTATTTCGCGATTTTATTTTACTTCTGACACCAGTTGTTACGAGCGTGGCCTTAGTCTGTTATTTAAAACACAGTATTTCAGATATAATTCAAAAGTTCTTTCTTTATTTAACTTTTCTGTTTACTCTCACAAATTCACAAATAATTATCAAATCAACTCTTTATTTATCGCTAGTACTGTACTTCTAATTATCGCAATCCAAATAGTTTACTTCGTTCACTTGCCTGTCTGAAATAATACTCCTGGATGTGAGCAGCGCCGTATTTATACTCTACGAATTATCCGAGAACCTTCCTGAATATTCCATTCTCCAAACCCAGTTTACTAGGATGTCACTAACCTAAAGTTATTTCCATTTCCAATAGATGTCGCTTGTATCACTTTGTGGCGCGTAACAATATTTATGCAGTCGATGATAGCTCTCCTACCGAGAAAATCAATTCCGAGTATACCGTCGGCTGGAATGGAGTCCGTATCACTAACGGCGTTAAATTTGCAGGCATGCTGACTGTTGTCTATCTGCAACCTTGCCTCGCAAGTGCCAATGGAGCTCCTAGCGGATCCGAACAGTCCTCCAATTCTAATTTTGCGATATGTCTGTATGGGTGTATTCCTCTATGTATGCTATTAACTTTAATTATGCTGCATGAAGATCCAGTATCTTTTAAAAGCCTTAACTTACCTTGTAATGCTACATCCGATGGAACCGTGATGATAAACTTATTCTGGGAATTTAATTTTTCACTGGCCTTTTCTTCTAAGTATTTCTTCAGGCAGTTTGCTGTATAGTGATTCCGTGTTCGGCAAAATTGGCAGTAAAGCCCTTCCCCTCCTGAATGGATTCTTCCAACAACGCCTTCTTTAATGTCTGCGAATCTGACTACATGATGTATTCGGCAATTGGACGCTTCGTGCCCATATTGCTTGCATTCTGCACAGAAGGGTTGCTTGTGACACTCTCTTGCGAAATGTCCCTGCTGGCCGCACTTGAAGCAATGACTGAGTCTGTATCCATATGCTTTTCTAGGATATCCTCTGTAGGATTCTCTGTGAATCGGGTTTAATGAAGAGAAAGGTTTTTGGTGAGGTGCAGGTACATCTCAGTTAAAGTAGTCGCTGTTCTCTCCTTCCTGTGGAAAATCTTTATTCTTTGGTACCATGCGCTGAAGTCTTATCGCATCAGTAGTAAGGGTCCCACCTCCCTATACTTTTACATTACGTCCAATAGAGACAACTGCCACGAGGATCCCACTCGCTGGTATCCTGCAAGACGGTTCCCAACGCCGATAAGAAGTTCTTGAGGAGGGAGTAGGATAGACACGTCCCTGTCGCAAGCATTGGGAGGTAAAATAAAAAAGCTGAGTTGACACCGAGTTTTGTTGTTGCAGGATGTTGGTTGGAAGGAGAGAGCTGGTGCTGTCTGTGGTAAGGCGGTAGATGGATCCCTGTCGCAAGCATTGGGATGTAAAAAAAAAAAAAAGCTGACTTGATACCGAGTTGTGTTATTGCAGGATGTTGGTTGAAACGAGAGAGCTGGTGCTGTCTGTGGCAAGAACGGGAGATGGGTACTGTTTTGGAAAGGTCTAGTTGCTAGGATGGCTGAGCCTAGTGGGTGCAAGCAGGTGTACTATAGGCGGCTTACGTAAAGCATAGTAAAGTTTTATAAAATTGCACTACCAGGCAACCAGATAACTAAAGCACAAAATCTTGCACCCATATGTAGCAAGCATGCATGGTTTAAACCTGTATCGCTGTCTTCATATCTTCAGCTGTTATCGCGCCTCTTTTTTTATATTCCGTTCATTTTTCTTCCACTCCAAACAAGCTTTGATCAGTTAGTCACACTTCTTCAACGTCATTTTTCCATACGAGTTTTAAAACTTGAACTTGACCGCGATGCGGTCACGAGTTGTTGTTTCTTTATGCATAGAATTTTAAATCTACCTGAATTGAAACTGCGAGACATGTGGGTGACTTTATTTCCGGAATATTTTTTGATGTGAAGGAAAAAAGATTAAGGAAAGATCGCAAAGAGCAAGTTCTGATGCTGCTTATGCAAGGGTTCTTCATTCTTGTGGCGTTCAATACTGCCAGCGTATGATAAAGAGCAGTCAGTGAACTTGATGTGTGAACGACACGAATGTGGGTGAAGGTGAGCTAAAAGAAACGGGTTGCTTGAGCAAAATAAAAAACCAAATCGGTTGAGATGCCTTTATTAATGGTCTCGCTTTAATGTAATTCTTGCTTTCTGATTAAAGAAGTTCATGCTTGCCCAGTTATATCAGTTGAATCCATATATTCGTCGTCACTAACATAAACAGAAAAACAAAACCTGTTATGTATGAATAACTGCAGCAGGGTTACTGACAATATTATTAATAGAACTAAAAGAAGTTTAAGACTTTTTTAATAAAGATTTTTGCAAAGCGTTTGTTTGTTAAGCATTATTAGTGGCATGGAAACAAAACCGAATTTTGTTATGTAAAACAGGTTGTGTATAAAAACGGTATGTGCACGGGATCTTTCAAGAAAATAAAAGCAAATCTTTGTTATTAATAGTGTTTATTTCAATTGTACATAGTTTAGTACATAGTTTGTTTCAAAAGCTCTTCGTTAACGTAGACAAGCATAGGTTAGTGTCCTCGGCCCCCTCAGCCGTTTCCCCTAGGCTTTGCTTATGACTCGTCTTTAAAGGTTGATAACACTGCACAATATGCAAAAGCTATCATTAAAAAGAAAACAAACGTTATTCACCCTCGCTGCTTCAGACTTCGCTGGCAACGTAAACTTGATTTAGCACAAAACAAAAATTACAGAACAGCACGTCACATCTTTCTGCGAATATGTGTGCAATTACGCATTCACATATTATGTGCTCCTGTTGCTTAGCTGCTACTGTTGCTTCGCATAATTTTTATATGAAATTCTGGATATTTGCATAATATCATTGATCTTGTCCAAATCACATTGTCATATTTTCTTAACAAAATGACATCAATTTCCAAAGTAGGGAGGTAGCGTAAAGAAAAAAGCATGACCTGTGGCGACATGTTATAACTTCGCATCGAAAGGGATCATCGAAGCGAAGATTTCGATTTGGCGGTATGTTATAAGATTTTCGTTCGACAGGCGATTTTTCTTGTTTCGAAACTATTTCCGAATTTTTACCCCTAGCAAAAATGACATTTATAGATTCTTTTTCTAGTTGTTGATAAATTTTAATAATAGTAAAATTGGAATTTATGAAAATTTATGAAATGTACTGCCTTATTAATTTTTGAATTTAAGAAATATTCTTACAAGTTTTAAATCTTCAAGTTTGCAGAATCTATATAATTAATATCTGAAATCATTTATATTGAATAAATTTAAAAAAAATGGAACACATATATCTAATTTCCTAAATTTACATACATCTTTTAATCTTCGCTTGTACTATCACTCTCAGCAAAACTCAGTGATATTCTATCGAAATTATCGCCTGTCGAAAGTCTTACAACATACCGACTATCGATAAATTGTCGAACGTCGAATATTTCGAAGTTATAACACCTTGCCTCTGACACAATAACGAAAAAAAAAAATGGGTCAGATTGCCAGTATGTAAACAAGGGCTCGTGCCGGTAAAAACAGGTTGACGATTGGGGGAACATGAACTGACAAAACATGAAATGTATGCCATTTTATTTTGAAATATTTTATTTTTGGATCATCTCTTGCAGATTATAAATAAAAAGGTCAACATTAATTGAAAAAAATTTAAATAAATAATGCATACCTACTGCTCGCGTTTCAAAACGATTATCTTGAGATTAAAAGTCGGTTATCAAGATTTAATTCGCTTTCAGAAAAGTTTTCTAGATTAAAAATAAAAACTCAGCTGTGATGAGGCCGCTTCTCTGTAAAAGCATGAAATAATCTGGAATAAGAGATGATTTGCTTTTGTTTAAAACAGTATTTGCAAATTCTGTATGCATATATACATATGTGGAGAACTAAAAAGAATCAACCTATTAACTTTATAAAAATTTTATTTAAATCATTGCTTCTATGATTTACATTTAAAATGATATCACCTACTTGTGACAATTCTGGTTTTATATCTAAAAACTGCCTACGGCGAAGCTCCATACAAACACGTGCCCAAGTTAATAAGCCTACGATTTAAAAAGATTATCTCGGGGTTAAAAGCCATCAATCTGGTTTTTAAATGAACTCTACTGCATTAATTATTTGTAATCGAAATTCATTGCATCAAAAATTAGATTTGCAATGCAATGCAATCTAGAATAATTTAAGTGTACATAAGAAGTTCGACTTGATATAAAAAAAATCTTCAGCTCATTTTGATTTCATTTCGTTTTTTTTTTTTTTATATTATTAAGCCAAGCTCAGGGGATACCCTAGGATGCAAAGCACAGCATGGCAGGAAGGAGATAGGGAAAGGATAAGGGGATATGAGGAGAGTGGCGTAGGTGCCGATGTATGTCGCCCTTAAACTTCCGCAGCTTGTATGCCGGAGGAAAAACAGAAGATGGTAAGCTGTTCCACATTCGCACTGTTCGGGATAAAAAAGCATTACGAAATTTTACTGTACGGCCAAAAGTAATTTGAAGGGTTAAAGGATGTGCTCGGTTTGCAGCGCGAGTATTGCGTGCAGGAATGATTCTACAAGGGATTAGACTAGATATTTCATCAGAACATTGACCATGCATATAGCGATAAAGGAGCGAAAGGCATCCAACATTGCGGCGGTGCTCGAGTGAGTCGATATGACAAGTTATTGCCAAATCGCCAATGAGTTTGAAGGCTCTCTTTTGGACAATATCCAATGAAGCTAAGGCTGTGCGACCAGCCCCGGCCAATATATGGGAGTTGTATTCCATTCTAGGTCTAATGTAGGACTAGTAGAGGAGCGCTAGATTTGACGGGGTGAAATATTTCTTACACCTTTTCGGAAATCCAAGACATTTCGATGCTTCTTTGGCAACAGAGAAGATGTGATCTGTCCAGTTTAACTTACTGGAAATATTAATGCCAAGAATGCTTAGTGACGTCGAATCAGAAATTAATGCTCCATCAAAAGAAACGGGTGTGGTTAAGTTATGATCTTGTTTTAATGAGATGAGAGAGCTCTGGGTCTTAGATGCATTGAATTCGACGCTATTTACTTTGCCCCAAGCGAGGATACTGTTAAGATCGTTATTCAATGATCTGGTCATGCAATCTCGTTTAACACATGCGGTATTCCCCCTGGATTCAGCAAGAGTGTCAAAGGAGTAAGCGAAATCAAGAGTACTGTCATCTGCGAAACTATGGATGGGATTGAAAGTAAGGGAAAGCAGATCATTAATGAAAATTAAAAATAGAGTTGGAGAGATAACAGAGCCTTGAGGCACACCGGCATTTATGGGATGCGGTTCAGATGTAACGCCATCTAATACAACACGTATTTGGCGACTAGATAGGAAACTTTCAATCCATAATAGAAGAGGAGGGGAGAGACCAAGTGCTTTAAGTTTGGCTAAAAGGGCTGGATGCCAGACTCTATCAAAGGCCTTTGAAATGTCTAGGGCAACGATTTTAGACTCACCAAAATTATGAAAACTACGGTTCCAACGTTCCGTAAGAAAGGTCAGCAAGTCTCCAGATGAGCGTCCAGCTCGAAAGCCATATTGGCGATCGTTGATGAGATGATTTGTTTCTAGATACTTCATTAATTTTGAGTTAATGATAGATTCAAAAACCTTTGAAAGAATCGAAGTGATCGCAATTGGTCGATAATTTGAGGGATCGCTACCCTCTCCTTTCTTGGGAATAGGCCGAACGTGAGCTAGTTTCCAAGCAGTTGGAAATTTTCCTGTCGAATAAGACTAGTAGAATAGTTTGCGCAGAGGTTTAGCCAAGGATGAGGCACAGCTTTTAATTAACAGGGGCGAAAAACCATCAGGACCAGCGGCTTTGGAGACGTTGATCCCCTTAAGGACCCTGAACACATCCCTCGTACGAACGTGTATTGGCTCTTGTACACATTGACACGGTGGATGCAAAACAGGTGTTTGTGATGTAGGTGGAAGACAAGAATTTGAAGTGAATCTAGCAGCTAAAATATTAGCTTTATCCAGGGAGTCAACAATCACTTCACCATTATTAAGTAGTGAAGGTATAGAGGAACTGGTGAAGTTGTTCCTGATGGTTTTGACCAGGGACCAGAAGCCTTTGCTACCTTTGCGGCTCGCCAGGATTCTTTGTCTAATATTCTGGTCAAAAAGAAATTTTTCTCTCTGGATAATGGACTTGCAGGTGTTCCGTGCAGTCTTGTACACTTGTTTCATTTCCGGACATGGATTCAATTGATAGGCGCGAAAAGCAGACTCTTTCGCTTTTATAGCTTGGTTGCACTTATCGTTATACCAGGAGCGATCATGCTGTTGTTGAGATCTGCTGTAAGAATACAGAATGTATTCACGCATGCCAAGATTTAGTATGTTACTAAATTCTAATGTGCATTCATCAACATCCCTCGAAGCAAAACAGACCGACCAATCAATTTCTCTAAGATACTTATTGAGACTTTCCCAATCAGCATTCTTATAGTGCCAAAGAAGGCTACTTGTAGGTGGAGAAGTAGAGCGGCACAGGTTTGAGCTGGTAAATTGAGCCGTGATTAAGCAATGGTCTGAATTTCCGAGAGGGGAACCGACTGAGATGGAATATTTGTCCGGATGAGATGTTAGAAATAAGTCGAGTAAATTAGCTTTATCACCAGCTGTATCGGGAATTCGCGTTGGTGCATCCACTAGCTGTTGTAAATTAAACGATTCACAGAAGAGTTCAACGAAACGGCCCGCAGGACTTGTGGTAGAAGAATGTCTGAGCCACGGTATATTATGAACATTAAAATCGCCTGCCAGGACGATTTCGGAAGAGGGGGAGACAGAAAGCAAATGATCAATATTGTTGGAGATATTGTCAAATACGGATACCGTGTCGTCATCAGACATATTTGGGCTGAGATAAAGGAAACAGAAGTAAATGATGTGCTTGTGAAGTTTGAACCTAATCCAGATATAGTTAAACTCTGGATTGGCAGAAAGAATATCTTGTAGAATGGTAAAGGCCACATCATTCCGAATATATACTGCGATCCCTCTATGCTGAGAAAAAAGAGGCACGAAGCTGTAACCAGGGACGTGATACTGATTAATATCAGCATCAGAAACGACCTTGGTTTCACTTAGCGCAAGAATTGCCGGTTTTTTTTGAATTAAGGTGGCAGTACACCGAAAACCGATTTGCTCTTAATCCGCGAATGTTGCAGAAATCTAAAATAAAATTCTGCATGCTGAAGGCAAAAACAAAAAAGCAAAAAAGAAAAAAAAGCGACACACAACAACACAAATATTAGGGCGCCACCAGCAGCAGTCAACGACACAGCGAGGTAAAAAAAACAACAATAGTGTTATGCCTATTGCTGCTTTCAATGCCTGAGACCGTTCAGTTCAATGACCACAGTTGGGTGCACCCGGATTGCTGATCAGTGACAAGTGCTAATGCATTTGCACTGATCACAGATGAAGAGACGGAAAGGAAACGTTACCGTGCTGCTGGCTTATTGAATGTTGATAGGGCATAGAAGATGCCTTCACTTGCGGATAAAATTTATTTTCGTTATTTATTAATTTAACGGTCGCGTCGGAATTTAAATAATTATAGTAGGTAATTGATTATATTGAAAATGTTTAGCACAACACTATCACTTGATTTAAATTTATTTATTGGATATGTTTAAATGGATTTAATTGATCTATAACACAAGGCAACGTCCGATCGGATTAACTCCACGCACTCAACTTATGTCAACTGGGTTTGCTTCTGTCTCAAGGAACTTTTTTTTGTGACAAACTTTTCGAGTTTTTCAAAATTTTTACGATTACTTCATTTTACTTTCATTTCGATTAGTTTAATTTTGTTGTTTTCCTCTAGAGATAAGACTTATCTAAATTAATTGATAATGAGAAACATATGGGTGGGTGATTTTATTTCCTCAATATTTTTATGACAAATATAATATGTCTACTGGGTTTGCTTCTGCTTCATATCATTGTTTATTTTTAATGAATATTTGTCGCAAGACAACTTTTTTGTTAGAACCATTTCCAGGTTTTTCAAAAATTTTACGATTATTTCATTTTGATTCCATTTCGTTTAGGTTTATGTCAACTGGGTTAGCTTCTGTTTCATGTCATTGTATATTTTTTAATGAATATCTGTCTCAAGGAACATTTTTGTGACAAACTTTTCCAGTTTTTTCAAAATTTTTACGATTACTTCATTTTACTTTCATTTCGTTTAGTTTAATTTGTTGTTTTCCTCTAGAGATAAGACTTATCTAAATTAATTGATAATGAGAAACATATGGGTGATTTTATTTCCTCAATATTTTTATGATAAATATAATATGTCTACTGGGTTTGCTTCTGCTTCATATCATTGTTTATTTTTTAATGAATATTTGTCGCAAGACAACTTTTTTGTTAGAACCATTTCCAAATTTTTCCAAATCTTTTACGATTATTTCAGTTTGATTTCATTTCGTTTAGGTTTATGTCAACTGGGTTTGCTTCTGTTTCATGTCATTGTATATTTTTCAATGAATATCTGTCTCAAGGAACTTTTTTTGTGACAAACTTATCCAGTTTTTCAAAATTTTTACGATTACTTCATTTTACTTTCATTTCGTTTAGTTTAATTTGTTGTTTTCCTCTAAAGATAAGACTTATCTAAATTAATTGATAATGAGAAACATATGGGTGATTTTATTTCCTCAATATTTTTTATGATAAATATAATATGTCTACTGGGTTTGCTTCTGTTTCATATCATTGTTTATTTTTTAATGAATATTTGTCGCAAGAGAACTTTTTTGTTAGAACCATTTCCAGGTTTTTCAAAAATTTTACGATTATTTCATTTTGATTTCATTTCGTTTAGATTAATTTGTTGTTTTCCTCTAGAGATAATACTCATCTACCTGAATTGTGAATGAGAAACAGTTGGATGCCTTTATGTAAAGAATATTTTTTTGATGCTTACTAACTACTTTTCTTAACGTAGAAGCATTATGCGGATTTCGAAATATTTCGCAATATGAGTTCAAATGACATCATCTGCGAGTTAGGTAGCACACATATATTTACATTTGTAGAAAATAGGAAACGTTCGACCCAAGATACAAATTTTGAGATATATCAAGGTAGCAAGATTATTAGAATTTTCCTTAAGTTGACAAAATTTAAAACGCATTTTTAAATCTTTCTCTACCAAAAATTAAGGAAATATATAAATATAATTCGAGATTGATGAAAGAAAATTTTCATTCATAAAATTCCTAACGATTTTCTACCCAATTATAAAAATTCTCAACACCGATATATTTCTTTTGAGTGCTTTATTCAGAATTTTTCTTGTTCGAGGGGTATCCCATTCACAACAAGAACGGAATTGTTGTACATAAAACTTTAATTTCCAAAATTTCTGTGCGTTAGAATAAAATTCTAGTTCCTTACAATTAATATTTAAAATATTCATGCGCGTGGGTGTGGGTAATTAATATAAAAATTATAAGCATGCTAATATAACAATATGCACAACATAACATCTACCTACCAATTGAATATCAAATAAAAGCTGGGTGTTAAATAAATAAATGCAAAATTTGATGAAGTAGAACCTGAAAAAAAATTAAATATAAATGCCTTAAAAAATTATATATTGTTTTTTTGTTGTGAATCAGTTAGTAGAAACTCTTATGTTTTCAGTATTTCCAAGAAAAACTTTGAATATTTCCCAAAAAGCAGTTTACAATTATGAAATTCCTTATTTCAGAAAAATCGTGAAATAACTAAGCCGTTTTCCAAATATTATATGTATTTGTAAAAACTTATGACTGCTTGTTGGTAAAATTTTTAAAATATCTGTCCGTATATCTCATTATATGTTCCACATTATTACATTAATCTTGCTTTATTTTTAAATTACCCATCAATTCTTAAACAAACTTGCAACAGCTTTTAAATATTTTGCAAAAACTCAGATTTGTAGAATTTTTATGTTAGCGTTGCAAAAATAATGTTTACTTATCTTTTTTCCAATGATTACAAAGTTGTTATAAGTAGGTATTATGCATAAAATATATTTTTTAAACAATTAAGACAAACATTGATTTATGTAATTGATCACATTTAGTCCAGATCCATAATACTGAAATGCCTCCAGGGTAGCGTTTCTACTGAGTTAGGCTTCACAAACCGCTTGTTATCAAAGGGGTTAGGTGTTGTTTTTTTCTGATCAGTGCTGAAGAGTACATGATGATAAGATTTGATTCCATTCTGCTCGTGTGTCATTTCCATATTCTCAAACAAACATTTTAAACGTCAACTTTTGAAGATGAGAGTTTTTTTACAACGTTTGGAACACGAATGTTGCTTTTGGCATCGGCTTTGACCTTAGACCAAATATTCTCAATGCGATTTAGCATTGGAGAATAGGGTTCTAGCCCCGTCACAATTTGATATTAACAAAAAAATTTATTTGTACTTTTCAGAGAGAGAAAAACATTTCTATGTTGTTAAATCTCCAGCTGGGTTTTTCAACAAGGAATATTTCTGTGTTTACTGTGATTGTTTATACGACAATAAATTTTATCATAAATGTGAAATGCGTTGCCAGCAAAGCCTAGGGGAAACGGCTGAGGGGGCCGAGGACACTAACGTATCCTTTTCTACGTTAACGAAGAGCTTTTGAAGCAAACTTTGTACTAAACTATGTACAATTGAAATAAATACTATTAATAACAAAGATTTGCTTTTATTTTCTTGAAAGATCCCTTGCACATACCGTTTTTATACACAACCTGTTTTACATAACAAAATTCGGTTTTGTTTTCAAGCCACTAATAATGCTTAACAAACAAACGCTTTGCAAAAATCTTTATTAAAAAAGTCTTAAACTTCTTTTAGTTTTATTAATAACATTGTCAGTAACCCTGCTGCAGTTATTCATACATAACAGGTTTTGTTTTTCTGTTTATGATAGTGACGACGAATATATGGAATCAACTGTGATAACTGGGCAAGCATTAAGCGAGACCATTAATAAAGGCATCTCAACCGAATTGGTTTTTTATTTTACTCAAGCAACCCGTTTCTTTTAGCTCACCTTCACCCACATTCGTGTCGTTCACACATCAAGTTCACTAACTGCCGCCGATCTATTCTTGTTTTGCAGCTCTTTATCATACGCCGGCAGTATTGAACGCCACAAGAATCAAGAACCCTTGCATAAGCAGCATCAGGACTTGCTCTTTGCGATCTTTCCTTAATCTTTTTTCCTTCACATCAAAAAATATTCCGGAAATAAAGTCACCCGCATGTATCGCAGTTTCAATTCAGGTAGATTTAAAATTCTATGCATAAAGAAACAACAACTCGTGACCGCATCGCGGTCAAGTTCAAGTTTTAAAACTCGTATGGAAAAATGACGTTGAAGAAGTGTGACTAACTGATCAAAGCTTGTTTGGAGTGGAAGAAAAAATGAACGGAATATAAAAAAAGAGGCGCGATAACCGCTGAAGATAGGAAGACAGCGATACAGGTTTAAACCATGCATGCTTGCTACATATGGGTGCAAGATTTTGTGCTTTAGTTATCTGCTTGCCTGGTAGTGCAATTTTATAAAACTTTACTATGCTTTACGTAAGCCGGCTATAGTACACCTGCTTGCACCCACTAGGCTCAGCCATCCTAGCAACTGGACCTTTCCAAAACAGTACCCATCTTCCGTTCTTGCCACAGACAGCACCAGCTCTCTCCTTTCAACCAACAGCCGGCATGATGAAAACTCGATATCAACTTAACTTTTTTTATTTTTGTCCCCAATGCTTGCGACATTTATACTCATCTACCGTCCTTACTACAGACAGCACCAGCTCTTTCCTTTCAACCAACATCCTGCAACAACACAACTCGGTATCAAGTCAGCTTTTTTTATTTTTACCTCCCAATGCTTGCGACAGGGATCCATCTACCGGCTTACCACAGACAGCACCAGCTCTCTCCTTCCAACCAACATCCTGCAACCACACAACTCGGTGTCAACTCAGCTTTTTTATTTTTACCTCCCAATGCTTGCGACAGGGACGTGTCTATCCTACTCCCTCCTCAAGAACTTCTTATCGGCGGTGGGAACCGTCTTGCAGAAAACCAGCGAGTGGGATCCTCGTGGCAGGTGTCTCTTTCGGACGTAATGTAAAAGTTTAGGGAGGTGGGACCGTTACTACTCGTATCCTTTTCGTAAAATTCCGCTTCTTCACGCACGGATTCTAATGAATCAAACTTTCGTCCTGTTAGGTTAATCTGAATAGCCTGATTTCTTACTCCAGCTTTAAATGTGACTATTGCATCCGCTTCCAACTCCGCCAGTAATCCTTCATCTTTACCTGGGTACTTTGCAGAAACATCACTTTTAATCTGATCCAACGCTTCCTTCATTTTGTCCGCAAACTCTCGAATCCCTTCTCCTGGCCTTTGTCGACATCCTAGCAACTCTATCCGTAGCTCGCTGAACGATATCCGTGGCATATAAGCGGCTTTGATTGACTTTTGTAATGCTTCCAAATCCTTTGGATCTTCACAGCTTCTCAGATAGTAAGCATCGTCTGTCAGTCGATACTTCACACATTTCATAAAGATGCCTTGCTCTGCGGTTTCCAGCCGGTCGTATATTTCTTTACAACAACTCAGAAATCGATGCACTTCCTTCGCTAACTTTGCAGCTCTTTCCCCAGAGAACATTGGTACGAATTTAGACACCGTGTCCATAATTTTATCATGTGCATCGGCCATATTCTATTTTATCGGGCCACCTCCGTTGATCTTCGTCTCTATTGTCTGTTTGTTTCTATTGCCAACTAATGCTGCCCTGGTCGCGAAATTTTTCTGGCAGTAATCGACTAACTGTTAAATCCTTTTTCTAATTCCGCTGCAATGTCTTCCGTTTCTTCCAATTGCTTCTTTATCTTTTAACGCTTTACTTGACAATTTTTCGTTTTTTCGTTCTGCTCTTCAATACTTTTTTCTAAGCAAGTTAAAAATTTTCTACTTTTATCCATTTTCTCCATTTAAAAAAAAACAGAGAATAGATTTACTTGGATGTGGCTCTAGATATTTTCAAGTACGACTTACTTTAAAACTCAATTTTTAACACAACAAAAGTTATCATTTCCTATCAACTAATTTTACATTATTTACTGTTTACGAAAATTTTACTGATTCATTCGCAACACAAAAACCATGAAGAGGTTATAAAATCATCACAAAACAAACATGAAGGTCAACGATTAGAATAATAATGTATACGATACACGAAAAATATGCGCAAAATCCTCGCTAACAAAACAAAAAAATTGTCGCTAACAAAACAAAACCCAAAACAAAAAATCTCCCGATGAAATAATTACTTATATTTAAAAATTTTCACCTAGCACACGAGAAAAATTCCAAACACCCATAACTATTAATGATTAACACAAAAACTCACACTCAGCATTACAATAGCATCTTTAGGCTGAAAGATCCTACTTAATAAACTTATTATAACACTTCTTAAATTTAACCTGAAAAGTAAATTAAATTGAACAGATATTTTTTTCAAAACAAAAATAAAAATACCAAAAGTTTTAAAAATTTTTACTCATAAATAAAACAATACAAAAACAAAGAACACCACAGTAAGAAATCTTCACATTTCTTACCTCAGTTTCACCGCCTGCGTCAATGTAATGTCCCTAGGTAATCAAACACTTCATTCTCAACAAATTCAGTACATTTATTTAATTCACTGATATCACTACCTTAACTTTAACTTTAACTTAATCTAACTATTAGCGCCGACCCTTCGCTGTATAATTGTAACCCGAACTGACCACACCACATTCAGTTGCGCACCTCGAAAACTTGCACACGGAAATCGGAAGTAGAACATGACCCTCAAAATAATGTAATTATGATGTGGTAATATTCTACAACCGATGATGAAAACTACTGGCCAATGTCACTGATAGCAAGTAGCTGTGCTGTTGTAAACAAAACGGGCAATGACCGTACTCTATGCGAAGTAGCATGTTTAGTGACTGCCACTGTAATGTAAACAATCATCACATTATTTAGCAATAAGCGGATACCTTACTGTACGAAGTAATGTGTTCCGCTATTGCTTGCTACTTTACTACCGGTACACCTGCCATGCTCTTGCTTCCGTGTACCAGCAGACTGGGCCACAACAACCCCACGTCAGAGTCAAGACTTTAATGGATGCGTAAATTGGCTGAGGAAGTCGGCAAGCCAAATCTTGGTACAGAGCCACTTATATATCTTGACTGTTCACAGACTTACAGCTGTCGCGATTCGTGGATCCTACTGTCCCACTTGAACTGTGAAAAAGGAAATAAGCAAAATACATTAACTATAACAACAAAAACAAAACAAAGAAAGGTATGATACCGGAAGTGTATGTGAACAGTACAAGTTACAATTAGTATATCTGCACAATCGGGATACCGCTGTTAATACAGTCCTGCGACAATAACTTCGCAGTTATCTGTTATTTGATATGTGCTGGCGTCGTTTGATAGCTAGGTCGGCATCACTGTAGAGAAAAATTGCCATTGCATATTTTGGATAATGTTATATCTCAGAGCGCGATTTTGAGCTAGCAACAGTGAAAAATTCTTTCATTACTAAATGCTCAATTATAACGTAATGTTGCACTAGAGGTTCTTCTTCTCCTTCTCACTCTCTCAGTGCCCTCTACGAATGAAGGTTGAATACGGTTCGCTCCTTAACTATTTAAGGTCATAATAGGGGTACTGTAAATATATTGCCCACAGTGTCATTTGGTGGGACGGGGTGAGGTGAGGTTAAGTAAGTGGTGTAAGGTTCCCTGCAGGATCGGATGGTGTGCTCTGTTTGGTTTTGGGCATCATTTTTTGTTAATGCCGTTGTGACAGTGGCATGTGTTTCATGGTACCCACCACACACTCTGTGCCAATAATTTCAACGTTGTCACCGAGTGAGCTGTCAGCTCCTGCTGACCGGCTGGACTTATCGTCCAAAACAACTCAGTCACCTCATTCCATAACAAAATGGCGCCCAACTTAGGGCTATCTCAGTCAGACTTCGGGGTATAATTGTGACTTATACCGTACCGAGGACTGGGACTTAGAATAATCGTATCACATTTGCTAGTTGATTGAACTCAAGTATCATATCCGACAACTTTGCTGCATTATATCTTATTCCAAGCCTGTTAAATCTATTCTACTCTCGAATAGTCTTAGAGTGTCTTATCCTTTTATCGACATTGTCTATTGAACTTTATGAAATCTTGTTGGAAAGCTTCATGGCATAAGTTAAGCTGTAAATCTTTGAACTAAATATGAAATTAACTAACTAAGGACACTGAATTATTTCGACAACCTTTGATTCGAACAGCGGCCCTTAGTTGTTGAAACGTTTTGAAAAACGAACTGATAATTTTGAAGTCTCGTTTTTAGCGTGAATACCTGACTTTCTTTTCTAGTCCTACGTCGAAATATCGTAATAGCGCTGAAACTATCTAGCTTGAACTTTTGTAATATATTATAGTCCATCGCTTAGTTCTGGTGAACCTGTCAATTTTATAAGATGGCTACCATGCGAACTCCACCTCCTATCGGAATTCCTGTACAAACGCCAGATCAGTATCTGTCAAGAAGGAGACAGGTCTCCCAGGAGAAATCCTGCAGCCACTATTTGTGGACAAGTCTTCCAAAAAGCGGGCCTACAAACCTCGATAGGAGAGCAAGCAAACTGTCCAAATTGCAGATGCGCTCTCCGCTAATAGGACTTTGTTGTATATATTGGTGCGATTCCAAAAAGGTATCCAACCCGGCATGGTAATTCAGATCTTCTCTAGCAACCAATATAGCTCAACGTACCGCAACCAACACTCCTAAACCTAGTTCGTACAACGTTATCTCCTGGTCTCTGCTCAGCAACTATGTCGCACTCGAGCTTAGGAATAAACAGTCCGTCTCCTCTTCCTATTGGCCAAAGCCTAGTAGCCACAGATGCACTAATAGTTGGTCTCAAGCCAGGCCTCAATGTCGAACCATAATCATGTCAGGTTCGATATTAAAGCTTCTCCTATTAAAAGGAAAGGAATAAGAGTTCCGCGAGTCACTCATATGAATTACTTTAGGGAACACATCAGAATGGGTCCAGAGGAGCTCGAAAGCGGTCAAATTGAGAGCTTTATGGACATATAGACTATATCTGCTCAAAGCGGGCCTTGTCTGCGTACAATAAAGAGCTTAGATAATCCAAGAGAAGAAGTTGGAGGAATCCTTGCGAGGGTATTGATGATCTATCGATCTATCACCAAGTGTAAGATTTCAAAAAGATTTCAAAAAGGAGATACTATCCAAAACGATGGGTAAGATCGCTCATGAGACCCGTTGCTTCTGTGTGAAAGACGATGAAACCGCTGAACATGTCCTATGTGACTGTGAAGCTCTGTGCCGCATAAGGCTAAGACATATTGGAAAGGCATTCCCACTGCCAGAGGATGTCGAACAAATGGCCCCAAAAAACATCTAAGGATTTAATAAAGACCTTTAGTTCAAAGGAGCGCCCTAGGTTATTTAGGGTTAATGTCACAAAAGATCTTATAGGTCGCGGTGACTAGACGGGAGGCGGGAGTCCTGTCTGCACCATCCCCCCAGCTCTAAGTCTTAGTGCGTGAAGGAATCACCCAAAGCAGAGAATCGTTGCGAGCTGATATATCAGAAAGTATCCGACAACATATGTTTGCTGTTGTGAGTCAAGTGGACGTTTCTCGTGCACCAACACTTTTGGGAGAACTTGTCATACCACCTTGACACTTCGCAGAAGCAAAAAGACCTGCAAATGCAAGACCTTCGTCCTCAGATGGACAACAAAGTGTAATGAGTGATTGGTTGTAGTTGCCAGAACTATGGATCAGTGCAGCACCTCATTTCGCCATGTTACGGAGAGTGACTACTGACACAATCTCAGTCCTCCCTATTAAGAGAAAAATAGGAGAAAAAAAACAATCACGTGAAGCTATTTACATATATTTATACACAGGAATCGCTAATATTAAGCTAACTCGAAGCTAAGACAGAATATGAAATACACTTCAGTAGTCCTAGCTGTAAGTCGTGGTAAGTGATTGATAAAGTGATCTATTCAATTCAAAGAAAAATTTCACTTCACTCAGTCTATCCTCATGGCACTAAGCTAAACCAATACAATTATATCACGATCAAATGATCTAAACTGTAAAAATGTTTATAAATACATATAAATTCTACGTTTAATAATTTAGATACTAACTATGACAAAAAAACAAAGTTTCGAAATACATATACATTCAACATTCGGTAAGTATGGCACTAAGCTACAATTAATCTTTAATCCATTCCTCACTAAGGTAAGCTTCAATACTTAATGAAAATTCAGTCGCGCAACTTTATAATTTCTTACGGTCCGCGTATAGTAGAAGCTGTAAAAGAAAATATTCTGAGAATTTGTATTCCGATTCCAGCGAAATTACAAAAAAAAGGTTTAACGTCCCCCCAGTAAGAGCACACCGAGCGGATGATTTCCAACTCACTGAAAAATTGGGTGGTGTATTCCTTATGTTGGGATTTATATCTAAAACTACGAGAACGTAACTCCTTGCCAAAAGTCAAGGTACGCCTCTTATTACTATAGCCTCAAATATAAACAACAGCATACAAGATCATAATTCACGAAAAAAGCTTACCGCAATAAGTTAGTTTACCTTTAGGGTTTTCCTTACTCGCGTAAGCAATTTCCTCATGTATACATAAGGTAAATTTAACCGATGCTATGAAAATTAATGGCTCTACTTTGGTTATTGGACTGATACGGAGCACTTTCTGGAAATACTTGCGAGGTGAACAGACGGAAGCACGACTTGCATGTTCATCCGCCGTCTGTCATGTCTTGATATCTGACGTCTTGCATATCATAACCAAACAGGATGGTGATAGTTCTTCACTGGTGCATAACATTATACGTTCGCTTGCATGCACATGAAGTTAGTCCGTTCGAAATAAAGAGAACATTAGTTTTCCCTCCACGATTAACAGCTGGTTTTCAGTGTACTAGCCCACTGAATATATTGTTGCGATCGTGGCCTTAGTTCGATATTTAACTTCACTGTTTACTTTTATAACATATACAAAAAATTATGAAATCAACTCTTTATAGTTGTCGCTAGTACTTTAATTCTACTTATTGCAATACTATTACTTCGTTCACTACACTCTCTGAAAAAACACTCGCCTCCTGGATGTGAGTAGCGCCGTATTTATACTCTACAAATTATCTAAGAACCTACCTGAATATTCCGTTCTCCGAACAAAAAGTTTACTAGGATGTTACTAACCTAAAGTTGTTTACATTTCCAACAGATTTCGCTTGTGCTACTTTGTGGTGCGTACCACTGAACCCAGTGTAACACGGTACTTATGTTGCTTCCTAAGGGTCAGGTTACGAGTTACCGATTGTTGGAGGTAAGTTGCCACGTTGGGACTTGATCAAACCATAATGGAAGAAAAGGGAGAACGCGGTGGAGAAAAAAAGGAAATTTCATTTACACAAAAAAAAAATATGCACTTAATACCCAAGGGTCGACATTCCTAAGCAAGCGTCATATACGATGATCGGTGCTAAGCTAGTGGGCGCCAGTGCATTAAAAAATTTATTCCATAACCCGCACAAATACGTTAAACTAGGCTATTCATGAATTAGGATGGGAATCTCCTACACCTGCTTGGATTCACTACAATCTTCATATGCTACATAATATTCTTATAAGTGGAGTGTCCGTCTCCATGCTGTCATTACGCCACAATTGACTAGTTGGCATGTACTAATAACAGAAATTTATTCAAATTCAATCATTATAATCGTCCGTTCCTACAACAATAGAATTCAGCCGAGCTATCGTGCAACTCTGATCCTCGGTCTACTAGATACGACATACTAGGCTCCCATTTCGAAATTTTTAATAATTCCAATAATTCACGAAAATCAAAAAAAATATATATATAGGAATATTATTCTACATAACTGAAGTGACTATATGTAACCCAATTATCAACAAGAGCCTTAAGTGGTTACTCTAATTGTTGCTTTACGTCATTAGTTTGGTGGTTTGGTAGCTACTACTTACTTCCACCACTAGGCCATTTAGGCAACTATCACTAAACTCTACGCACTTACGAGCTACTGCATGCTAAGTTCATATATATATATATTATAGATATTCACTATGGCTAATTTCGGTACTCTATGCAACTATGTCCCAATAATATACAATCTTATCTAATACAAAAAAATTTAGGTTTGTAGTTAAAATTGTTGCATGCGTGTAGAAGTAATTCAGTCTAAATTTTTTTTTTTATAAATTTGCGGAACTATGTCAAAAAAAAATTTGAATCACTCTCCGAAAAAAAATATAGATACATCTGTTGAATTCTTGATTTACTTTTTTGCCCTAAAGAAAAAAAATTATATAGTTTAAAGTGACTCACCCGGTATCCTCCCCAAATGCATTTCTGGACGACTGCGGGGTGCTAAAATAATTTTTTTTTCTTACACGAAACCTTTTCAATTCACTAATTCGCCTAACATACAACTCAGTCTCAACTAAAATATTCTTATTATTAGTTTTTGGTATTTCCTCTTTGAGATTTACGGTTCCTTTCTTTCCTAATTAGTTCAAGGTACTTAATTAACTGCGCTGGTTAGATCCTTCGAGATCATTGACCGGTGAGGCCAGGCTCTCGATCTAGTAATTGGGAGCGTAATTAGTACTGCTGACCCGTAATTCAAAATAGGAGGGGAACCGGGGAGTTCAGTTGACGCCTTATATTGCCTAGATGGCCCCTCGGTCTCTCCAGTAAAGACTTAGTCACCCTCCACGTGCCTAGAGGACATTTTAGAATACGTACCGACTCAAAACCAACAATTCTCATTTTTACAGGAAGGAATTTTTACTTACATACTTTAGTTGTCGCGTCGAGCTTGCGATCCGAGATGTGTGGGTCTGCGGGTCTCCCCCTATCCCTTTGACTTCTTGTGCACTCTGTTCGATTCCCAGGTGGCCAGATATGTCTTAAACCTGTTTCTGAAATAATCCCCTCTATACCAATTTTCTTTTGTTTTCCGAGATTCCTCACCTTAATCACTCTTCACCACTTATTCGCACTCTATGATAGGGTTCAAAAAAACAGGTTTCTTACCCTTTTGTTGAAAACCGTGTCAATTTACGTGGGGTTTACTTGGACTTTCCCCCTTTTTTCATTCTTTTAAAAAAAATGTTTTTTGTTTTATATTATCCTTTAACCCAGAGCCCGAATGTCACAATTTCCACTTAACTTGAACTTGGTCCACTTGTTTTTACTTTGGCCACCTCACTTAGACTGATGCGCGTTACCGTAACCTGTTCTGCTAGCTCCGCCAGCCGGAATCTTTATAGGACATTTGGACTACCAGCGGGACCCTAATTTACTAGGTGTTTCCCCTTGCTAGATGTCGGTATTCTTGGAAGCCCTAATTCAGCTAAGTTGACTAGGATGCATGGTTGCTGATCACATTCGATTCGCGCCGTAACTAACTTAAAGCCTTCGTTTTTTTTCTAGTTATCTAATTGGAAATTAAGTCACCCACGGTTGGGTTTCGTCAATAGAAAAAAAATAAAAGGATCTTGGGAGGGGATTGAGGAAAAATTTTTCAGACGTATTTCACAGTCCCGAACCCGTATTCCTTAGAATTCTATACCGCCACGCCTCCCTCTACGCCAACTCTTGTTTACATTTGACTGTCGCTAAATTAGGTTAACTACTCTATTCTGACATTGTTGGCACCCACGCCCATCACCAACAGTGATTATATGTTATTAGCTGGTAGTGGTACTGCGTTCACTGGTAACCAGTCTATTTGTTTATCTTCTTATATTACGATATTCGCGCGGAACTTTTTTTTTCTATGCTCTGTCATTTTTTCGATTACGTTATTTAATATCAGTAATAATGTGAAGCTTTAATCCACTGTCTTGTAGTAAATGTTGTAATAAATTTGAGTACATGCTATAAGAAGAGTGCTATGCATACTTCATTTCAGGGCTAGAGTGAGCTACAAGAAGAATATTCGCTTAAGTGAATTACATGGAGCAGAAGAACCTACTTCAGATAAATATTTAAGGCATACTTTAAGCAGCGCGGTTCTTTGTGCCTTTCCTTCTTTTCCTGGCTTCCTCCTCACCGGACTAGATTTTGACAAGAGACTGGTTTTCGCCTGCTATAATTCATCGCCGCAGACCGCCGTCGTTACAGGGCAGGCTCCGAATGTTACACTACTTGTCGCATTTCCGCGTCTGAAGATTCCATGGTTTCCTATTGATATCTACAATGATAGCCGACGTACTCGAGGTTGCGACATTAGGAATCATGTATAACTCTTACAAATATAGATGCTCATAGGGTAAGTGAAGAGTGTAATCCGCGGCGTAATTTTATTTCTTGAAATAGCTTCCGTAAATGACTGCCTGCTTAGTAATAGAGCGGCAAATCAAGTCTGTTATATATAATAATTGGAACACGTTGACCCGGAGAATTTAGAATTAGTAGAAATAGCGTTCCAGTTTCACACACGTTTTCGAGATGACACTTTGGGACGAAAGTGGTGGATCAGGTGCTGCTTTAATTAAGGAGGCTGTTAAGCTCTGGGAACCAAATACCTCCATACCGGTTCTTTTCCTGCTAAGGTTTGGGAGTTGATGGTGGAACGTTTAAATACTATTCCCTCTTTCACTTGAATATCCGGCATTCTAGATTGACTTTCTTGAACCGAATTTCCTAATTCCAAATATTTGGCTTCCTTAAACGCGGGATCGCTGACGCTAAGTGAAGAGGTGGTCGTTAGTTGGCTAAGTTCCTCCAAAAACTTCTAAATTTGTTCGGGAGAGCGCGTCGGACACTAGATTCTCGGAGCACTTCCTATGCAATATCGTAAAGTCGAAGGCCTGCAGATTTAGACTCCATCTTGCCAGCCTTCCCGACAAATCTTTCTAGTTCATGAGCCATCGCAAGCTCGTGTGATCAGTTAAAATGGTGAACCGTGCTACTTCGATATAAGATCGACATTTTTTTACGCTAATCACCACCGCTAGGCACTCTTATTCCGTGACACTCTAAGCTCGTGTGGACAGTTATAATGGTAAACCGTGCTCCTTCGATATAAAGTCGAAATTTTTTTACGCTCATCACCGCCGCTGGGCACTCTAATTCGGTGACAGTATAATACCTTTGCGCTTTGTTCAGATTTTGCGACATAAACGCAATAGGGTGCTCATTATCGTTGTTGTCAAAGTTTTCCCAAAGAACACTACCAATTCCAATTGAAGACGCATCACATTGGATAATAAACGGTCGGCTAAAGTCAGGTTTCGAAAGGATCGGTGTTTCAGTCATACGCGATTTTATTTGTCTAAAGGAGCCTTCCGCTGCATCTGACCAAGTAAATTTTTAGCCTTTTTCTTGTAAGTCACTTACTGGTGCTACTAGATCAGCGAAATTGGCAATAAACCTCCTATACCAGCCTGCGCGTCCTAAAAATCTTTTGATCTGACGAACGGTCTTAGGATGAGGTAGGCCCTGAATCGCGATAATCTTTCCGGATCTGTTTGGATTCCTTCTTCACTTATAATATGTCTGGTACTTTAGTCACCTCTGGCAAAATCTGCTTTTCTCAATATTTATTGTTAAACCGGCTCATCGCAGGCATTCGGCTATCTTATGCAACACTTTCAGGTGCTGTTCAAGTTCTTCGGACAAGATGAAAAGATCATCCAGGTAGACAAAAACGTCCTCATGGAGCTTGTATGGAATGACTATATCAATAACCTTGCACAATGACTTGGGTGCGTTCGTTAACACGAATGTCATATCTGTGAATTGGAAGAGGCCCGTTGCCGGCACTACAAAAGCAGTTTAATCTCGCGGGCTCTTGTCAAACTCAATCTGCCAGAAGTCAATCTTCAAGTCCAGACGGGTAATGAAATTAGTACCTCTGACTCGACTCAATATGCCATTTATTTGGGGAAGAGGATAAGCGTCCTTATTGGTGACTTCGTTCAGTTTCCTTGAATTCAGGCAAACTCGGATTTTTCCATTGGATTTCTTCACCATGGCTAGGATGCATGTTTGCTGATCACATTCGATTCGCTCCATAACTAACTTAAAGCCTTTGTTTTTTTCTATTTATCTAATTGGAAAATATGGCACCTACGGTTGGGTTTCGTTAATAGAAAAAATTTTTAAAAGAATCTTGGGAGGGGATTGAGGAAACATTTTTCAGACGAATTCTATACCGCGACGCTTCCCTCTACGCCAACTCTTGTTTACCATTGACTGTCGCTAAAATATGTTAACTACTCTATTCTGACATTGATGATGCATAAGAACAAATTTCATAAATTGGTCTATGACAATGAAAAGAACCATATTTCCGGACTTCGACCGCGGATTCGGGCCGCGAAAGTCAATATGGATATGCTGCCAAGGTCGCACCAGAATTTTTGGCTCTCCCATTGGGGGGCGTACACACTGATTTAGTGGCTTGCAGTCTTTACACACTAGACACTCTTTCACGAATTAAGTGATTTGAGCTAACATACACGGCCAGTAGAAATAGCGTGCCAGTCTCCCACACGTTTTCGAGATGCCATTGTTGGACGAAAGTGGTGGATCATGTGCTGCTTTAATTAAGGAGGCTGTCAAGCTTTCGGGAACCCAAATACTCCAAACTGGTTCTTCCCCTGCTAAGGTTTGGGAGTTGATGGTAAATCGATTAAATACTATTCCATCCTTCACTTGAATATCCGGCGTTCGCGATTGACCCTCTTGAACCGATTTTGCTAATTCCAAATATTTGGCTTCCTTAAACGCGGGATCGCTGACGCTAAGTGAAGGGGTGGTCTTTAGTTGGCTAAGTTCCTCCAAAACTTCTAAATTTGTTTTGGAGAGCGCGTCGGCCACTACGTTCTCGGCGCCCTTCCTATGCATTATCGTAAAGTCGAAAGCGTGCAGCATTAGACTCCATATTGCCAGCCTTCCCGACAAATCTTTCTAGTTCATGACCCATCGCAAGCTCGTGTGATCCGTTTTTATGGTGAACGGTGTTTTTTGGTATATGGTCGTAATGTTTTTACGCTCGTCACAGCCGCTAGGTACGCTAATTTCGTGACACAATAATTCCTTTGCGCTTTGTTCAAATTTTGCGACATAAACGAAATCGGGTGCTCATTATCGTTGTTGTCAAATTTTTGGCAAAAAACACTACCAATCCCAATTGAAGAAGCATCACATTGGATAATAAACGGTCGGCTAAAGTCAGGGCTCGAAAGGATCGGTGCCTCTGTCAGACGCGATTTTACTTATCTAAAGGTGCCTTCCGCTGGATCTGACCAAGTAAATTTTTAGCCTTTTTTAGCAATTCACTTATTGGTGCAACTAAATCAGCGAAATCAGCTATAAACATCCTATACCAGCCTACGCGTCCTAAAAATCTTCTGATCTGATGTACGGTCTTAGATTGAGGAAGGTCCTGAATCGCGATAATCTTTTCCGGATCTGTTTGGATGCCTTTTTCACTTCTAATATGTCCTGGGCTATTTAGTCGCCTCTGGCAAGGTCTGTTTTTCTCAATATTTATTGTTAAACCAGCCGATCGCCAGCATTCGGCTATCTTATGCAACCCTTTCAGGTGCTGTACAAATTCTTCGGACAAGATCAAAAGATCATCCAAATAGATAGAAACATCCTCATGGAGGTTATATGGAATGCCTCTATCCATGAGCTTGCAAAATGTCTTGGGTGAGGTGGTTAACCCGAATGGCATAACTGTGAATTTGAAGAGGCCCCTTTCCGGCACTACAAAAGCAGTTTAATCTCGCGAGTTCTTGTCAAGCTCAATCTGCCAGAAACATCCTTCAAGTCCAGACTGGTAATAAACGTACTACCTCTGACTCGACTCAATATGCCATTGATTTGGGGAAGAGGATAAGCATCCTTCTTCGTGACTTCGTTCAGTTTCCTTGAATCCAGGCGAACTCGGATTTTTCCATTGGATCTCTTCACCATCACCAACGGCGAAGCCCACTCACTTTGACTTTATTCTATTAGCAGACTGTACTACAGTTCTGCCGTCTTCATCGGTTTTTATAATCGCCCTGGACAACTCTCTTCTGGTGGTTTTCCGGGCTGAGAAGTAATTACAGGTTCAATTAACAAAGTTGTGTCCGAGTTCATCGCAATTCCAACACACAACAAAGTCGGACCAGACTTTTCTCTAGCTTCCATCACGGCGATTTCAGGTGCCGGAACACATGTATGGCATATCTAAGAATGTCCTGTGGAACTTCATCAGCCCTTGCTAGATTTTCTACTCTAAACCCCCTAGGGGTTCCATTGAACCTCGCGTCTCGTGCGTTGTGGGTGGAGGACATGATGCTGGACGCAGTCCTGGTCAATTAGGTATAACTAACCGAGGTGACAACAAAGGGACTGACTCGCTTTCCCTTGGGAGATTTGCAGGCTCCGGAGGCATCCTGTATTTATCTGCGCTAGTGGCCAACTTAGGTATGGCATCCAATCTAGTCAAGGTTTGAGATCTGTTACTTTTAGTAGGAGTTCGAGAATAACACTGTACTGGCTTTTACGCTCCCTGAGCCGTAATGGAAATTAATGCCGGAGTAGATAGGATAAGTGGACGGTCGAATCCTCTTATTGAATTTTCGATATCAGTAGTTTGTTGCTATTTAGGAATAATAGGTGAAAATACGAGAGTTTTCGTACTTTTGGGTAGAATGAAGAAAAACGCACTTACTCATATTATCACTGATTAATTTATTTCACGACCAACAACGATAAATTTTATGCACATCGACTGAACTCTAGAACTCTCCTGGATGGAATCATCAAAAAATGTTTACGCAAAATCTTGGTTCCTGGATTGAACCACTACAAAATATTTGCGCAAGTCGTTTGGTTCCTGTAGGATCACCAAACAATTTCATATGCAGTACTTAGTTCCTGGAACTATATAAAAACGATATGGAGAGAGGTCACGCCATATGCCGGTACACTAGGCTCATGTAAAATTCCCTTACTTATTAATACTTATTTATTAATACTGCAATTTCAGCACGTGTGTAACGGAACAGTAGCTGTAGAACCGTTCACAAGTCACATGTAATGAAGTTATATTTGGTGAATTATGTTATTGCAGCGTATATTAAAATCAGAACAAGCTTAAATAGATTTACATTTCGATTTAATAAAAACTTCAAATGCAGGTTAGCTTAACCACGCTAATTCACAGCAAAGCACTTATCTAATATAAATCTAGAAAATTCTTCAAAATTATGATCTTAAAGGTATTTACAAAGGATAATTCGCAGGTATATTCCAGCTAACCCGATTTGGGAAGTATAGGATTAACTGTCTTGAATGTATCCTGTACAAGGCACGTTAAATTACTATTATTTTGTTATCAGAAAATTAGTAAAAATCACAATAAAATTAATTCACTTTATTCAAAGAAACAAAAATGCTTGTTAATCACAATAATATCACTAAATCATAGGCAGATTATAAGTCAATTTCACGATTTGCACAAAGTGAAATCTCAAAAAAAGAAATAACTAAAATTGCACCAGCTATATATCACGAACTGAACTCCTTGACCTCGAAAATTTTTGAAGAGAGCGATTCATGCAAAGGCTCGGCCTTATATAGGGTCTGAACCGCCATTTTTGTGTGTGGAACCCGCAATGGAAATTGCTCAGAATACATTATTTTCATCAGGTTTGATTTATCTCATTCGACGAAGAATATTAATATCTATCTTTTCTCATCAAAAGAATTTCTTCACATTTTCATTTCATTGAATGAAAATTAAAATTCTAAATTGTGCTATAACATGGCGCAATCGCGAGTTTTGCAGTGCATTTTCTCGTGGAAATTGTACTAATTACATAAAGATAAGTTATGAAGATTATGTTGTATGTGTTATTCAGTGTGTTTGTGTGCTTATTTTCTAAGAAAATTCGTTTTTTTATTGATTTTATGATCTTTACCTGTCTTCAGGTGAGATTTGTTTTTGCTGATTTTCGTGGAAAATCTTTACGGGAA